>JAXDDX010000008.1:3775000-3780000 GCA_034670405.1 Hoplostethus atlanticus
GTGGTGTTCCTCCACTGTGGTGTTCCTCACTGTGGTGTTCCCTCACTGTGGTGTGTCCCTCACTGTGGTGTTCTTCACTGTAGGTGTTCCCTCACTGTGGTGTGTCCCTCACTGTGGTGTTCCTTCACTGTGGTGTCCCTCACTGTGGTGTCCTCACTGTGGTGTTCCTCACTGTGGTGTTCCCTCACTGTGGTGTTCCTCACTGTGGTGTTCTTCACTGTGGTGTCCCTCACTGTGGTGTTCTTCACTATGGTGTTCTTCACTGTGGTGTTCCTCACTGTGGTGTTCTTCACTGTAGTGTTCTTCCCTGTGGTGTTCTTCACTGTGGTGTTCTTCACTGTGGTGTTCCTCACTGTGGTGTTCTTCACTGTAGTGTTCTTCACTGTGGTGTTCTTCACTGTGGTGTTCCTCACTGTGGTGTTCTTCACTGTAGTGTTCTTCACTGTGGTGTTCTTCACTGTGGTGTTCTTCACTGTGATGTTCCTCCACTCTGGTGTCCTTCACTGTGGTGTTCTTCACTGTGGTGTTCCTCACTGTGGTGTTCTTCACTGTGGTGTCCCTCACTGTGGTGTTCCTCCACTGTCATGTTCTTCACTGTGGTGTTCTTCACTGTGGTGTTCTTCACTGTGGTGTTCCTCCACTCTGGTGTTCTTCACTGTCATGTTCTTCACTGTGGTGTTCTTCACTCTGGTGTCCTTCACTGTGGTGTTCTTCACTGTGGTGTTCTTCACTGTGGTGTTCCTCCACTGTGGTGTTCTTCACTATGGTGTTCTTCACTGTGGTGTCCCTCACTGTGGTGTTCCTCCACTGTGGTGTCCCTCACTGTGGTGTTCCTCACTGTGGTGTTCTTCACTGTGGTGTTCCTCCACTGTGGTGTCCCTCACTGTGGTCTTCCTCACTGTAGTGTTCTTCACTGTGGTGTTCCTCCACTGTGGTGTCCCTCACTGTGGTCTTCCTCACTGTGGTGTTCCTCACTGTGGTGTTCTTCACTGTGGTGTTCCTCACTGTGGTGTTCTTCACTGTAGTGTTCTTCACTGTGGTGTTCTTCACTGTGGTGTTCCTCACTGTGGTGTTCCTCACTGCTCTTCCCAGAGATCACCTGTAAATCAAACAGTGTGTCCAGTACTGTGACGTCTTTCTCCTTGGTATTTTCTGTTGATGGAGTTTGAGTTCCTGTAGGTGGCGCTCTTTTCTTTGTCTGTTCAGCCACGGTGGCTATCGCTGCTCATGCTAACTACCCAGTTCTTCTTCTGTTGAAACGTAAAACGCATCACTTCCTGTCTCCAGAGGGTTTCTCCCAGGAAGGACCTACCTGACACCTGAGCTTTCAGGTCGATCACTGTTGTGTTATATCGGTTTATCAATCAGTGATACAAAGTAGCAAAATGGTGATTTATTTATTTGAAAAAGTTACATATTATTACTTTAATACGTGGATGATGTTTTGGACAAATTGCTTTCAGCAGGATGGAGGTTGGCGAATGGAAAATAAAATCAATATGGGAACACAAAAGGGCTGGAAGGAGGAAAGGAAATATGAAAAGTGATGTTGGTCATAACAGTTTGTGAAATTGCCTCTATACTGTTATACTGTATGACTAGCTATGAAATGTTGACCACGTCCTTAGGAGAGGAGGAGGGGAAAGAAAAACAAGATGTTTTCAGAGAGAGAGAGAGAGAGAGAGAGAGAGAGAGAGAGAGAGAGAGAGAGAGAGAGAGAGAGAGAGAGAGAGAGAGAGAGAGAGAGAGAGAGAGAGAGAGAGAGAGAGAGACAACATACAAGCCTGTGGTCACTTCTTGAGGGGGAGGTCAGGAGAGGAGAGATTACCAGGGGCTAACAACACACAGGAGAAGAGAGGAGGAGGGAGGACATGAGAGGATGGACGAGAGAGAGGTGAGGAGAGAGGAGGTTAGGGGGAGGCTAACAACAAAAGTGATTGTGATCGGAGGAGAGGGAGAGAAGAAGAGATGCAATTATGAGGAGGAGAAGACAGAATTTACGGGAGGGTAGTAACAGGCGTCGGGACATTGGTCATTGATTGGGAGGAGAAGAAAGGAGGTGGAGGAGAGAGGGTGAGATGAGAGGGTGGACGGGGCAGCGGAGGCCAACGGAAAACATGATTGTGGTCAGACGAGAGGAGGAGGAGGAGAGGCAACGGTACGAGGGAAGAGATGAGAGTTTAGGAAAGACTATCAACGGACATGATTGCGATCATTGTGGAGAGAAGAAAAGAGAGCAAGGGAGAAATGGAGGGTGAGGAAGAGGAAGGAAGAGGGGTGAGTAGAGAATGGAGGGGTCGAGGGAGGATAACATCGTTATGTGATTGAGGTCAGAGAAGAGGAGGAGGGGGACAGAAAGAGGAGAGGAAATAAAGGACAGGAGATGTGAGATAATGCTGGGAGAGGAGGCGAGGAGAGGCGGTGCTAGGAGAGGAGTCGAGGAGAGGCAGTGGCTAGGAGAGGAGCTGAGGAGAGGCACTGCTAGGAGAGGAGTCGAGGAGAGGTGAGATGATAGGATGCAGTCCAAACCCCAGCCTCATTCCTTTCAGTTGTCCCATAGCCAGGTCTTCTCTCAGGTGTCCTACGGTACATTATTATATCACACATTTATCAAACGACACGTCAGATTATCATGAAATAAATCTGCCAAATTGGCTACGTTCACATTTCCACCCTTACTTCAGATATTTTACACAGATTTTCCAATTTTTTTGTCAAACTGTTTTAATTCATGGTTGAAAGTGACCCGTACACATGACTCGGGTATATGTGCATTTATGTATTGGATATCTATACAAACTAAACCTGAATTGAAACAATCAGATTCCATGTTTTTTTGTCTTCACACTGAACTAAAAATCAGAAAAGATGGACTTCACTGCTTCCACCTGTAGCCTCGGGTGTTTATTGAACTGAAATAACCTTACAACATCAGTAACTTGTAAAATAGCCTGCAAACTGAGAACTACGTTCTTTAACTTTTCCCCAAATGATATTCAGGTCTCAGCACGTTTATCAGCGGAGTGCTGCTGACACGTTGCCATTTTAATTTCACTTATTTTTTTTAGCAGCCTCCATGTGTACAAAATGTTCACCGCCCTGGGACTGAGGCACACCATTAATAATGCATTGAAATATGTTAAAAATGCATGAGCATCAATTGGAAAATCAACAATTTCATACTCAATTTCTGAAAATCTTGACATTTAGAGTTTTGTTTTTTTCAGGCTGCTGTAGATATTTTTCCATATGACAGTCATGGGTAACAGGCTTACTCGCCAACCCTCCCAGTTTTCCTGTTAAACTGATTGTCCTGCTCCTATCTTGTTGTTTGGCCAGTGGCGTCATTTCTGTACGATACTTTCATTGACATTTCATTCATAAAGTCACCAGAATGCAGGAAACAACATCTCTGAATCCAAACGTCTTAAAAGTCTTACGCTTTTATTTTGGAAATCTTCCTACTTCTGCACTCAAGGTTGGCAATATGGTACCAGGCTGTTGAGAGGCTAATAGCACTGACACCGGAGCTGCTGGGTGTGTGTGTTTAGGTGTGTGTATTTGTGTGTGTGTGTGTGTGTGTGTGTTTATGTGTGTGTGTGTGTGTGCGTGTGCGCATTTTAGTGTGTGCAGTTTTGTTTTTGTCATATGCATGTTATTGTTTTTGTCCAACTGTTTGTGTGTGTATCACGTCCATATATGTGTATGTCAGTGTACATTAGTTTTCCCCTAATGTGTGCACAAGCATGTGTGTGTGTGTGTGTGTGTGTGTATGTGTGTGTGTGCGTGTGCGCGTGCCTCTCTCAGAGCCGGGGGCTTTTAATCTATTAAGGCCTGATCCTTAAACACTAATCAATGCTCCCTTTTATATTTCCATTACAGTGCAGAGGGAACGGAATAAATAAAGCATGACAGTGGAGCTCAGTAGGCCTCGCCACACACTGGGGGTTGAGATGTGAACTGAATCTAAACATCTGTTGGTTTTCTGGTAGCATGCTAACTTTGACATGTTTCATTGTCAGGTGTCATCATGCTGACATAGTGACAATTATTAACCTTGGTGATGCTGAAGGTCACAAGGAGGAACTGGTATCATCACTAGTGGTGGGCTGAGTGGATCTATGTACTTCATTTGACCTGAGGATTTCAAATGCCTTTTTTTTTTTTTTTTTTGTTGTCACAAGCTTCTGAAAAACAATATCATTTCATATATTTAGTTCATGCTGGTTCAGATGTACTTTTAAGCTAATATTAACAATGTTGTGTTACTGACAGGGGAACTTTGTCCTCTCAACCAACTAGTTGCCAGACCAGCTGCTGGCCTGTGGACACAGAGAGGCTTTAAAGGTGTGAAATCTGGTTCCTGTCTGTCTGCAGTGTAAAAGGAGGGAAACGTACTTATTGGTGTATTCTTGACACTTTCATTTAGATGCATTAAGTAGTTTTTGTGGCGTGTTGTATTAGCAGTCTCGTGTCACCAGACGGCCTCCCACCCTCCTTCACTCCTCTTTCCAGACGCCATGTGCTCTGGACGCCGTTTTGTGAGTGTTCAATTCACTTTTCAGCTTCTTAGCCGACGATATTTTCTTCTGCTTTAATGATGATTTACTCTCGGTTCATTTTCCAGAAGACGGCGGTGTAACAGGAAGTCCCCTTTCAACCCGCTAAACTGACAGAGCACACTTTATTACTGCTCACCCCCCCCATTTCATCCAGCGTACTTAAGTGTCAGTGTTTGCATTAGACTATGTTACCCTTTGGAGTATGCTTTATTAGTGTTGCCCCTATCCCCCCAACACACACACACACACACACACGTTCATTTCAGCACGCTCGGCCAACAGTATTTGCTGAGAGTGTGTGTGTGTGTGTTTCCCCTTCACTGTGGTAGTTTATTAGCGATGTCTCCTTTGATAGTTAGTGTGCACGCTTGATTATGGCTGAAAGGGAGTGGGCCGGGCGCTGGGCCGGAGAGGAAGTCTGCCTAATGATATTAACAA
>JAXDDX010000008.1:3785000-3850000 GCA_034670405.1 Hoplostethus atlanticus
GAATGCCTATTAACCACTGAGATTATGTTATAATAATCAGAGGATGGAGTTGTCAAGACTGGAAAGCCCTCAGATGGTAGTTACCCAGCATATGCTCTGTTTATATGTGTGTGTGTGTGTGTGTGTGTGTGTGTGTGTGTGTGTGTGTGTGAGAGGATTGTATGTTAGTTGCACCAGACATACCTGAGAATGAACCTAGAGGAGGGTCCAACTCTCTACAGGTCCAAGTTATTTGATAATTGACAGGAAAACCTATTTGGAAATTTAAAGGAAAGAGGCAGGAAATAGATTGTTTTTTCTCAGGACTTTGAAAATAAGAGCCCCTACGCAGGCCGCTACGTTAACCACATATTCTCTCTATGTATTGAGAATTAAACACCATTTAACAACATGTGGTTTCATCCCAGTAGTCCAGATGAAGTGCAGCTAACCAGAGAGCTAGTCAGCATTATTTCATTTTTCTCATCTTGATTTTATTCTGATATATATATACTGTATGCTGCCTCAGGAGAAAACACGTGATGGTCACCATGATTATGGATTATGGGTACTTGGGTGAGGCAGAGTGACTACACCTCATGACTCACACCCTCTCTGGAGTGGTTTCTAGATGAAATACCATCACACCATGGCCTGGGTGTGTACATGAGTCAAATAACCACACAGTAACTAGATGAATGCACTATCAAGGTGTAATGTGATGTGCATCCCACTGAGTCACCCGATTGAGTTTAGGAATTAATTTTAGAGGGAGTGGCATTTTTTTTTCACTGTGCCTTAATCCTTCTCATTTATCCACAATGAGTAGAAGTTATAGGGAATAAATGAACTGATTCAGGATGAATTCAGGATCTCTGGTTTGCCTTTGATCACCACATCACATCGTCAATCTCCATTGCCTCAAAAAGTTGCCAGCATGTCACCATCTGAAGAATAGCATCCCTGGTCACAACGCAGGACTGAACCAGCTTCACCGCGACTTCAGAGACAAACTACTGTTAGAGCAGCGACCCTATTTTAGGATGATTTCTGCTGACGAGCACTGGAAGAAGGGGAAAGAAGGAAAGCTCCTGCTAGAAGAAATGGGTCAGAATCGCTTTAGGAACGATCTCTGAAATCAACAGTGAGATAACGTGAAAATGTGAAATGTTAAGCACATTTTGCTTTCTCTGTTGACACTGCTCATATTGGATTGCTAATGCACTCGAGGCGCCGACGCTTTCCCTTCTGCTGTGCGGTACACGATAGGCTTGTTTAAATATAATGCACGTACACACACACACACACACACACACACACACACACTGCAGATAACCCCAGACCGGGAGGATTATGAATATTATAAAAACACCACATTTGTCTGACAATGATTCCCACTTTGTGCTCCGGGCCGTGCTTGACTTCCAATCTTTTTTCATGTGCGAGAGGCTTTAGAAGGCTTTATGTTGAAAAGACAGGCAGGAGGGATTCTCAGGGGGCTGTGACACTCCCATTAGGAATACAAGCCTCACTCACACACACACACACACACACACACACACCCCTCCTGCCTGCAGCAACATTAGAGGGATGTATTGTGCTTGCATTGTAGCCCAAGATATAGTGGAGCTCTCACTTATAATTGTACTTGTAACGTGAACTTCCAAACTGGATTTGGGGTGACAGCTCCTCAAGGGAGGGGGGGGGGGGTCTGACTCGGCTACTTCACTAGTAAGAGAAACGCATTTATTCTTTACGGCTTACAGTCTTTCCCATTGTGAATGCAACTGCTGGTAAACAACACACACACACACACATCCACCGGGTTTGCTTGCTGTTTGCCAAGAGCTAGATAAATTGGCGAAGTGTTGTATTGTTGCGGCGCCTCCAGTATCACGCTGCAATCTGTACAATTCAAATGCATTTTCAAGGAAATTAAACAGGGTCTTTTTTCATTCTTGACTAGCGGCATTAGCCGGGTGGTGAAGGCCTCTGAGACCGAAAGGAGACGTGTAAGCCCTCCATTGAAACCAGAGCTTAATAAATATCTCCTGGCAGGTTCCTCCAGGTATCTTGGCCCACCTTGCTGAACACAAGGCTTAGAGTCTCGGGGACAATTAGAAATCCCATTAGCAACACCGTCGCCTTGTATCTCCGCCTGCAGCAACATTTATCTAATGCATTCACACGTTAGGCATGTAGGACGTGTAGCTGTCGATGGACACCGTGACTGGACCAATTACAGGATGCTGTAGTTGTTTCATGGAGAGGAGCTTTCCCCATGTTACTAACCTGAACGTCATGCACCAGCTCCTTGACATAGGGTGGCCCAACGGCAGCTGAAGCCCTGAGATACATAAAGCCTCAGAGGGACTATAACTCCAATTAGAAGTACAGTTCCCAAGATGTAACACGCAAAAGGCACTTAAGAGCTGCACTTCCTTCCTGCCGACCATTTGAGAGGGTACGCTGTGCCTGCGTTGTGCTGCCGAGCCTCTGTTGTAATATGATGTACTATAATTTGTAGCTGTAAAATTGGTTTTGAAGGAAATGGTGCTCTATTCTTAAGTGTATTTTCATGAACAAATGTAAGTGAAGTCATCCATATGTCCACCTTAATGATGAAATAAAGTGCTTAAACACATTTCAAAGGAAATGGTCCTTAGTCCTCAGTGAAGTGTATTTTGACTATTCTTGTCAAATTCTATTGTCGAATTGTATTGTCAAAAGCATATTAAGGCAAATAGCCTCAGAGCACTGAGTCACCATGCAGTTTGAACTGTAATACATAGGACTCTGGAGTAGCATGTGATCCACAACCTGGAGAAAAGATGCACCATTAAAAGCAGATTAAGTAGAACATTTTTGGTTTAACCCCCAATTTCAGTGGCGTTCTGCTCCCTTCACTAACTACCTAGACGCCACTGAGCAAGGCACTCAACCCCCTGAGCTGCTTCAGTGGCGCTCCCAGTTGTCAGTGTGTGAATGTGAAGCAGGGTGTTGTCGGAAAAAAAAGAGCATGCACACTCACACTCGACGTTCCCTGAATAAATAAAGGTTCAAAGAAGGCACTCAAGTAGAAATGGCTTTCCATCTGACGGAAATTGAAGTCTGTCTTGATGGAACCATTACATTAGAATACATGGAGCCTTGAGCAATTGCAGTGCTGTTGAATCTCGATCAGAAACCCCCTACGTGGAAATAGAGGGCAGTTTAGTTGGAGAGCATTTCTTTTTTTTCTCTTTCTTTTCTTGGCGCATACGTTTAGCTTGTCTGTCAACAGATAGATGGTTGGGTGGATTGGTAGTGTGCAGCTGTGGAAGGTGGTAATTGCCTTCTTTTTTGATAGATACGACGACTTCATTCGGCCCTTTGGTTTTGCCGAGTGGTGAAATATTCTGCTTTTGGTATATTTAGATAAAGTGTTAATTATATCTGAGATGTGGTTTTGATATAACTCACCTATTACAAGGAAAAGCATTTCAATGAAGCAAAACACATGTAGCTAATGCCTTTCTAAATCAACAATATCCAGTATATCTATGTATATCTACACTATCTGGCCAAAAGTCAGTGGACCCCTGACCATCACACCTATATGAGCTTGCTGGACATCCCATTCTAAAACCATGGGCATTAATATGGAGTTGGACCCCCCCACTCTTCTGGAGGCTTTCCACAAGCTGTTGGAGTGTCTGTGGGAATTTGTGCCCATTCAGCCAAAAGAGCATTAGTGAGGTCAGGCAGTGATGTTGGACGAGAAGGCCTGGCTCACCATCGGTGTTCTGGTTCCTCCCAAAGGTGTTCAATGGGGTTGAGGTCAGGGCTCTGTGCAGGCCAGTCGAGTTCCTCCACACCAAACTGGTCTAACCAAGTCTAACCATGTCTTTATGGACCTGGCTTTGTGCACAGGGGCTCAGTCATGCTGGAACAGCAAAGGGCCTTCCCCAAACTGTTGCCACAAAGTTGGAAGAGCCCAATTGGATAAAATGTCTTGGTATCCTGTAGCATTAAGATTACCTTCACTGGAACTAAGGGGCCAAGCCCAAACCCTGAGGAACACCTGAACTCAGTAACTAGTAGGGGGTCCACTGACCTTTGGCCATATAGTGTATGTTCACTGGCCCTCCCTGTACACAAAGTTGGTTGGACTCTGTATGGAGATTACCCCTCCGATTTGTCTGCTATGGATTTTAGTAATAGAAGCAATGGGAAGAAACAATTTCCCTGCCCTCCCTTTTGATGCTCGTGTCGTACAGACTTAGGGTCTTTAACGGTAATGGTCCAATCCGTTTGGATCGACGTCACCACGTTTCAGAACCGAGCAGTCAGCCGTCTGGGTGGGAGAACGCTGTGCGAGTCCAGCTCCTTCAGTGTAAAAGCGCTCTCAATTGCAGTGGTGGTGTATTGTTTTTTCCCCGCTTTGTTTATTGGATTGGACAATAGGAGTCATAAAAACATGTTGGATTCTTTATGTGAATTGGTGTGACATTATATTGTATCTTCAAAAGAGGAAGACACATAGAAAAAATTACACAAAGAAAATCCAAACAACCTGAAGGCAACAACTTGGTCAGAGGACACTTTTATCCAAAGCACTGTTCAGTACCAGGGAATTGAAATTGAAACCCCCAACTCCTGGCAGTGTTAGTGCCTTGCTCTACCCATTGAGCAACATAGGGAATTGAACCCCCGACCCCTGGCAGCGCCAGTGTGTCGTGGTACCACAGTGCCAGTGGTGTTGTATGCTGATAGTCACTGGAGCAGCATCACTCACCGTGTCCCAGTTTAACCCTTCGATTTGTCTACACTCACTTTCCTTCCTCCTTTGATCCCAACCCAGACACAGCAAGGAAGACTGTGTGTGTGTGTGTGTGTGTGTGTGTGTGTGTGTGTGTGTGTGTGTGTGACAGAGAGCAGCAGCATTGTATTGTAAGACGAGCAGGTCATTCAAAATGTAAGGAGCAGAGGAGAGGAGCAGTCATCAGCACTATGAAATAGAAGCTGGCTGATTGTGGCTCAACGCATGCTGGAGAGACAGAGGGAGAAACCGAGGGCAGAGAGAGAGAGAGGAGAGGGGGGGGGAGGGAGAGAGGGGGATGAGAGGAGTGAGAAGGGGAAAATATAGAGAGGAAGAGAAAAGGAGGAAGAGGGAGGTTGAGAGGACGGGGGAGCAGAGACAAAGACTAAATGCCTATAGAGCTAAAATTGATCCCAGGCTTTCTTCTTACTTCAAGCATCTTCTAGCTGGGCAAATGATATATGTTACACTAAGTGTGGGGAAACTGCCAACTCGGTGGTACATGTGCACATATAGCAGTACATGTAGAGTGAATCTTTTTAATCTACACATTTCTCATTTAATGTGGATGGAAACGGGAATCTCATCTCTTTTTTCCCCACCATTTTCTTAATCCTAACACAAGCATGTGGGTGGCTGGAGATTAGAGAGGCAAGCTTGAGACCAGAAAGCCACTGGTTCAGATATCCCTTCCCTCACCAGGTACTTGAACTGCTCAGAGTCCTACCGTCGGTAACGGCTCAATCAAACTTCTTTGGTTAGGGTTGGGCAACTGAAACAACTTTGGTCAGGGTTGGGCAACTAAAACAACTTTGGTTAGGGTTGGGAGACTAAAACAACTGTGGTCAGGGTTGGGAAACTGAAACAACTTTGGTCAGGGTTGGGCAACTAAAACAACTTTGGTTAGAGTTGGGAGACTAAAACAACTGTGGTTAGGGTTGGGCAACTAAAACAACTTTGGTTAGGGTTGGGAGACTAAAACAACTTTGGTTAGGGTTGGGCAACTAAAACAACTTTGGTTAGGGTTTGGAGACTAAAACAACTTTGTTTAGGGTTGGGAGACTAAAACAACTGTGGTTAGGGTTGGGCAACTGAAACAACTTTGGTCAGGGTTGGGCGACTAAAACAACTTTGGTAAGGGTTGGGCAACTAAAACAACTTTGGTTAGGGTTGGGAGACTAAAACAACTTTGGTTAGGGTTGGGCAACTAAAACAACTTTGGTTAGGGTTGGGAGACTAAAACAACTGTGGTTAGGGTTGGGAGACTAAAACAACTTTGGTTAGGGTTGGGCAACTAAAACAACTTTGGTTAGGGTTGGGAGACTAAAACAACTTTGGTCAGGGTTGGGCAACTGAAACAACTGTGGTTATGGTTGGGCAACTAAAACAACTTTGGTTAGGGTTGGGAGACTAAAACAACTTTGGTTAGGGTTGGGCAACTAAAACAACTGTGGTTAGGGTTGGGCAACTGAAACTTCAGTTAACGTTCGGCAAATACAACAATTTGGTTGAGGTCTGTGTATGATTTTGGTCGTGGTGAAATCACCAACTCACCGGGACTGGAACCCGACATGGACTAGTGTTTCCACCCATCCTCCTCCACCACCCGACCTCCACACCCAGAGCTGTTTCAGACACACCAGCTCTGCCTCCTGTTGAATCTGATTCATAGGAGATGGTAGAACAGTACTAACTATAAGTAGCGGTTGCATGAGGACAGGCTGGGGGCATGCATGTGGTGGGCGACATAATCAAGGCAGAGAAGTTGAGGAATGAAAAGCAGAGACTGGATGGGTGTTTTTCACATGGTGGAGGTTTTATTTGTGTGTGATCCTGCATGGCAACTAAATCAGGGTTGATGTATAGTTGCTGCTAGTACGCTGCCTGCTGCTTAATGCTGAAAGTAGGAGCTGACAGGATGTTTATTGAATTTTATTGTAGCGTGAAATTTAATAATTTTACTTCTAATTACCTTTGCACAAGAAAGTCCTCATGTTTTCGCTGAGTATTAGCATCACGTGTAAAAAGGTCTTTACTGAGGGGATCTGGCAGATTGAGCTTTTAAATTGCATGGACTATTATACTATAATAACCTGAGAGGGTGAAATACATCGAGCCTATTGATCGGTAGGAGTTGTAAAAAGCGTGGTGACGGAGAGATTGAGAGAGAACGAGTATACAAGTCCTTGGAGGAGTTGCTTGTTAATATTACAGCCATTTCTGCAAGATTGTATGTGTGTGTGTGCATGGATGTGCCTTCCAGGTTACTACATAATACATAGCTGGATGAATTTGCCCGTAAATAGGCGCTCACTCGAGTGATTGTAGACCTCAGCTGATCTTGGATCTGTACATTACATGGGGCTGGTCCCATTACAGCTTCTACCAGGGGTGATTAAGCTGCAGAGGGTCTTGATGGTGTCATTACGTGCACCATTACTGCGACGGCTCAAACGATTTTGTGCAAAGGCGAAGAAATGTGCAATGAAAGTGACTTCCTGTCATCAGTGGAGGCAGGCATGGAGTCACATACTATACTGTTATTCTACTAGTGTTACTATATTATCTACTATGCTACTCATGAAAGAAAACAGAAATAGTTGTTTCTGTTGTGGTTGAGATCAAACTTCAAATTCTTATAAACTATTAAGAAAACAAAGCTTCTTTAAACAAAGGAAAGTAAATGCCACAGATGGGAGCTCTAAGATCAGGTCAAAACAACGGAGGACACCCGCCATGAAATAAAATTCACAAGCACCTATAATCTTTGACAGTTCAGTCTACATTTTACTTAGATTTCAACCCTGTGACCTAATCGGCGCCTTGCTAGCTCTGCATGTTCCCTCATCAGAACAATGGAGCATTATGAAAAGCAAAACCAAAACAGAAAGAAATACATGATTTGACTGTTTAGTAGCTGCCGACCACTAGATAGAGGCAATCAGAGTCTCTGGCTCCGCCCACAATCGGTCAGAATAGAGCGACCCATCACCTGAGCGTTACTGGGTCTGTGTAGTGCTGAGGGGCTATAGAGGTGTTTTGGAACGAAACCTTTCATTTGTGACCGTGACTGTCGATAGCAAGTGCCTCCAGAATTCTAATGCCCATGAACGCCTCTCAGTCTCCTTTTGCCCTACAAACGCTTTGAATTGTCATCAATCAAGGTTTTTCCTAGTTCCTAATACAGCGTGCTGAGGCCTTCTCTCACAATCTAGCTGAGCTCCCAATGACACTTCTTTTAAGATTTGTACACGACACGCTGGAGCTGGAAACTTCTGCATCCAGCCAGCTGAAGAAAAAGAATAGCAGCAATTACACTTTTTGTTGATGGTTTTATGTGGATTTACTTTCTTAGTGAGTAGACACATTTTCAAAGAGCAGAGCAGAAAGAGGTTCAGCGTATTAGACAAGGACTGCTCAGCGGGACATCTGGGTTTTGGAAAAATTGTGTGTTTAATTTCAGACAGCATCATTTGTTCTGTTTAGGATGCAACCTTTCATATTGTGTTATACTCTCCAATTACACTCTAATCGCAGTAATGAGGGAGATTTAATTTAAAGGGATGCTAACCCTTCGACAAATGAGGCTCCAGATCTCCACATTAACATGTTACAGCACCCTGATGACCAAATACATCTGTGTGGTGCCATTAGACAGAGATGGAGGGAGAGAGGAAGGGAGGATGAGAGAGAGAGAGAGAGAGAGGGAGAATTATAACAGCCAGTATGACAGACAGTATATATATATATATAGAGAGAGAGAGACCAAGGCTGAAAAGAAAAAGATGGAAATAATGAGAAATATTGACAGTGGCAGAGAAAGAGAAAGAAAGAGAAAGTGAACGAGACGGAGGAAGACAGAAGAGGAGAGGGACAGATAGAGATATGAGAGGAGTCAGGCCACCAGATGGTCTAATGACCACAGGAAACATTACAGCTGGCAACCACACACCACATTAACGACACCGGTCGCTTAAGAGCCCTGACAAGAGCTGGTGTGTGTGTAGGTGTGTGTGTGTGTGTGTGTGTGTGTGTGAGTGTGAGACATGTTTAACTGTACTTGCGAGGTCCAGAAGTCCTCATAATTAAAGCACGGTTGCCTGAAGAGAAATCCTGCCTTCCCTCATCAAATGTCCTCAGAAGTATAGCTCTTTTTTAATGTGTGTGTGTGTGTCAAGGGTGATAGCAGTACATTTCCTTCTTCAATCCCTATTCCCTTACATTCCTCCTTCGCCCCGTCATTCCCTTCATCAAATCCTGGTGGTCTACCCCGACATATCCATGTAGAGAGAGATTCCCATCGCCTCTATCGCTGCCCGACGTTGCTCTGAACGGAGGCGCGCTGCTAGCCTGCACCCTCACCCCGCCCGCCCACACGGTCATCAGGCCGATTCCAGGCCACGGATGTTACGGTTGTCAAGGAGAGACAGTGAGGCTCTCTCTCTCTCTCTCTCTCTCTCTCTCTCTCTCTCTCCTCATGGTCCTCAGATAGACAGTAAATGTCTGCTGATGGTATCTGTCCATATAGGCTGACATGTTAGCTCTCACTAAGAGCCTTATCTGTGTGGTTTTTTGCTGACATTATTGCACCTATTTCACCTCTCTCTCGCTCTCATATATATACATGTGTACATATATGTGTGTGTGTGTGTGTGTGTCCTCTTTCTATCCATCTTTTTCTCCCTGTCTCTCTTATCTCTCTCTCTCTCTAGTGGGTCTATATGAGATCTTCTGGCTGGGCTCCTACAGTGAACACATAATTAGAAACCATTGAACCGCGGCTCCAACATGGGGGCTTTTCTCCTATCTGTTTGGTGAAGGGGGTTGAGGAGGAGGAAAATCTGTACAACATCTTCACGGTCACAATAGTACACTGCCCTGAAATGGTGGCGCCCTACAGTACATTTAGATAGATAGGAAGAGAGAGAGAGAGGGGGATGAGGCACAATGGATTGATAGATGGGCCATGGAGGAGAGAGGATGGGGGGAGGTGGACAGAGAGATGGAAAGAGAGAGCTATGGCTTGTCTCCATTAGCTCTCCGGCAGGGTGGCAGGGTACATGTTGGGGTTGCATCTCCATTAATTAGCCAGATACACCAAAGAACACAAGGATAACAAGCACTCACCACCAAGTCGTACACAGTTTCAGCACCATTGAGAAAACAGAGAGTGTGTGTGTGTGTGTGTGTGTGTGGAGGTAACGGTTTGATATCACTAAATGTACTGCAAAAATAATTCTCTGTAATTGCTGTGTTCCAGCCAACAGCGGCCAGGTCTCGCCTGTTATGAAAGGATGGTTGAGTCATGCTTTTCTACTGGATTTGAGCCAGACGGGCCACAGCATCGCTAACCCTTAGCCAGTACAGACCTCAGACAGAGACAGACAACATGAAGTGAAGATGACAGATGGAGACTGAAATACAGTGAAATAATCACTATCAATACAATTTATCAACCACCAAGAATATCTGAACAGCTACTGGGTTGGCAGGTAAAATAAACCATTAGTTGATTGTCACATTTTGTGTCTGTCTAGCAAAAACAATAATAACAAAAATAATAACAAAATAAACACAGAAATCGCTGC
The DNA here is from genome assembly GCA_034670405.1 of Hoplostethus atlanticus. Lineage (NCBI taxonomy): Eukaryota > Metazoa > Chordata > Actinopteri > Trachichthyiformes > Trachichthyidae > Hoplostethus > Hoplostethus atlanticus. The sequence goes on from JAXDDX010000008.1 coordinate 3,795,369, forward strand.
TTTGTAGGCTACAACAGAAAAGGCACTTTACCTCATGAGTTTCAAAACACATCCAGCGTGACCATGCAGCAGGGTTATAGAGCTTGCATGGCTACATCAGCAGCCTGTTATGAACTGCACTCTATATATCAGTGCTAAACTAGCTACATTAGCTAACAGCAGAATGATGTAGTTTGTAGTCTGCAGGTCAACAGTATCAGAGCGTTAACAGGCTTTCAGTTAAATGTGCTGCATAGGACGTCCCCTTTATCTGTGTATAGCTCAATTATGACATCATAGTGACGTTGGATTGGCCATTTACAGCTGTATCATGATGTCATAGAGTGGCTTTTACCTTTTATTTTCATATCATATCGTGACTTGTTCCTTACCTTGGTCATGTATAGCTCCATTATGACATCATAGTGACGTTGGATTGGCCATTTACAGCTGTATCATGATGTCATAGAGTGGCTTTTACCTTTTATTTTCATATCTTATCGTGACTTGTTCCTTACCTTGGTCATGTATAGCTCCATTATGATGTCATAGAGTGCCTGTTGGCTGACCTCTGATACGTCGCCGTGGTGTGACTTTCACCTGACTTTGTCCCCATATAGCTCCATTATGTTGTCATGGTGTTACTAGCTAGTTATAGTTTGTGCTGACGGCTTATTGCGGTATTAGGAAAGGACACAGAAGCCTTTGGGACACTTTTCATCACCGCGTGTCCTTGGAACACACAGACATTCACACACCCTCACACATGACGCCAAACACACACCACATACACACACACACACACACACTCTCATATACACACATGGGGACGCACATGGCTACACCCTCGCGCACACCTCACACACACATTTCAAAGACGCACACTGGCATACACACATGCACACAGACCCTTTTTTTTAACGAGCCCTCCCTTTCGGCGATCGCAGGAAATGAATGTCCGGTAGCTCAGGCCGTTAATTAACATTTATGGCTGTAGATGACCGTTGAATCGTTAGATCGGCTCTCGCAGCCTCGCGTCAGACCAGCCGGGGTATAAAAATCCAATCTCTGCCCCTGACTCCCTGCCAAAGTAATGATGGTGGATAGTGGTTTGGATTTTGCGTGTTGTTTTATAATAGGAATCTTAACAGCGTTGAACTCCTTCGTGGGCATTTGTTGGTCCCCTTGGACACCGTGAGTGTGTGTGTGTGTGTGTGTACATGACTTCCTTTTTCATTGCAGTTAACGGGCAACATTGTTCTCATGTTTAAAAAAAACAAAAAACAACCCTGATATCAACATGTGTGGGTTTTGTGTGGGTAAACACTCTTTATATGTATTTGGTGTCAGATGTGCATTTTTGCAAGCTGACTCAGGTGCATACTTTTGTGTGTGTGTGTGTGTGTGTGTGTGTGTGTGTGCAAACCTGTGTGTGAGTGTGAGACAAAATTAACTTCAGGAAGTAACTTAAGCCCTCCAGCCTGAATATTTCATATTAAATAAAGATATAGATATTGAATGATCAACTTCGGGTAATGATTCTTTTTACTGTTGTCCATAACGGATATATCACGTTTTGGAAATGAACTGTTGAGATGTGATGTTTCCCTCGGTGACCAGCGGAGGATAAACTCTGACCTGTAGCAGGTCTAACTCTAACTACCGATGAGATAAAACGGCTGCAGGGCAAACCAAAATAAATTCCCTCTCCCGCTACACATTCCCTGCTGTTTCCTACTCTACTCTGTTTCTGTCACGTTTTTCGGTTTGCCTCCTTTCCTCTTTCTCCTCATTCAGGTGCTTTTTAGATTTTAGTTGAATTCTGACATCTATCTCTATCTGTCAACTCTCAGTACTTCGCCTGTTCTCATATCAGATTTGGAGTTATAGTTACAAGAAGTAATGCACCAATAAATGGTTAGTACAAGACACACCCCAGCCTGGGACCCCTACTCAGAGAGGGAGGGAGGGGCTAGTCAGAGAGGGAGGGGCTACTGAGAGAGGGAGGGGCTACTCAGAGAAGGTGGGATTACTCAGAGAGGGAGGGGCTACTGAGAGAGGGAGAGATTACTCAGAGAGGGAGGGGCTACTCAGAGAAGGAGGGATTACTCAGAGAGGGAGGGGCTACTGAGAGAGGGAGGGGCTACTCAGAGAAGGAGGGATTACTCAGAGAGGGAGGGGCTACTGAGAGAGGGAGGGGCTGCTCAGAGAAGGAGAGATTACTCAGAGAGGGAGGGGCTACTGAGAGAGGGAGGGGCTACTCAGAGAGTGATGTGTAGGGTTAGTATGAATCAAGGGTGCATAACGTTTTCCTGAGATAACATACAAACATTGTATGAGAACACGTTGCAATACTCCCTCTCTATGACTCTCTCTCTCTCTCTCTCTCTCTCTCTCTCTCTCTCTCTCTCTTTTATCGCTCAGTACTCCAGCCTTAGTCTCTCTCCCCTTCTCTTTCTCCCTGTCTCTCTCTTCCAGTTAGGCTTGGCTAGGTAAAGCCATGGTTTGTATGTCCGTCCAATCAATGCGTCACCAGAGTGTGGCTAACAGCGGTCTAACCTGGACCAACACTTTGTGATAGGGACCAGACAAAACCGGCACCTCAGTCCAGGTGCACAAAGGTAAGCCTGCACAAACGCATGCATGCGCAAACATGCACACACACACACACACGCCAGCTGCAAAGACACACACACACATGCTCACACACACATCTGAGTCAATTCCAATCACCAGCCAAAACCACCAGGCTGCCAATCTCCCATATATCGTTTTGTCCATGCCCACATTTCCCTGGCCAAAGCAAATCGTGTGTGTGTGTGTGTGTGTGTGTGTGTGTGTGTGCATGCATACGGTCTGACGGGTCTAGATAAGGTGGCAGTTATCTTATCGTGTTGAGCCAACCTACTCTAAACCCTCGCAAACCTCAGGTGTCTCCACGCTGGATCCTCCCCAGGCCTCCCCTCATTTTCACGTGGATTGGACGGCGCTAACTGCCTCTCCCTGCTCTCCCTGCTCTCCCTTCTCTCCCTTCTCTCCCTCGCTTCCTCCCTCCGACTGAAAGGCCAGCTAAGCTCGTTTCAGCCCGGTTTGCCCCTCTGTTCTCCCTCCACGCCTCCCCCGGTCTCTACCTCTTCTCATCCCTCTCGGTATCCATCAGCCCTGCAGTCAATCCGTCCCATTGTATCCGAATTTGACAGTGTTTGTTATCCTGCCTGTTGCCTCTCTCTCTTTTTTTGTCTTTCCATCATCACATCTTTCTCTTCTAATCCTCCTCTCTCAATTTCAGTTCTAAATAGTGGCAGTCTTTTAACCTCTCCTCTGTCCAACCCTTTCTCACCACACCTTCATCCTGTTGTTCAAAGCCCAGTCTTTTTACCATTCCTCCATCATCTCTATATCTCCTCCTCTATCTCTCCTCTCCTCCCTTGTTCTCATTCTTCTCTTTCTCTTTCTTCCATCTCCAAACAAATGTAAGCCAACATGTAAAAACCCCGGCTCATTGTGGGAGATAGTGTCTTTTATCTTTTAAATGGCGTACCTCACTCATCCTCCCAAAGCCCAAAAGAGATGACAAGCTTTTCATCGACCTGACAGTCGCTCTGTCTTCCTCTACAAATAGCAGTCAATAAATTGTTTCATTTGAATTATTAATCGGTGAATTTTGCTGAAACTTGCTCTGATGTCTCCTGTGGAGTCAATCAGCCCGGCTCCCTGCTGCTTTGTCAGAAATATATATATATATTGTTTTTATGCCTTTTTCAATCTTCCTCACAAATCACAGACAATTGAGTCACAACATTTAACTCCTTTCCCTCCCTCGTTCCCTCCCTCCGTTCACTTCCCGTCCAAACCAAACAGTCTTAGTCGAGCGGCCGGTTTCCCACACCGCTTCGTCTCCCACAATCAAGGCAGAACAACATTTAGCCCCCGTCCTCCCGAGCCCTCCCAGCGCGCCTCCCCCTCCTCCCTCCTTCCCCATCTTCTGCCAAATATGACCGTCTTTGTCAATCTGTCAGCTGCCCTGCTTCTTTCATCTCTTATGATAGAAAAAATAACAGCCTTTCACTTGGTTTTACCCCCGATCCCTCCTTCTTTCCTTCACTCCCTCCATCCCATCTCAAACCAAATAAGACAGTTTTTGTCGACGTGCCAGTCAGAGGAGACGACACTATTTAAATTCCCTCTTTATCTCCCTCCTGAATGCCTTGTTGTCTCCTTTCACTCTCTTCTCTTTCTTCTTCTCGCTGCATTTAGGTTTCATTATTTTACTAAGGCCCCTGCTTCTCTCTCTGCTATTCTCTGTTGAGCCATTGAAGGCGTTGACTGTTTTGTTTCACGCTGTACTAATTTATTTCTACCGTGTAACGTTTAAAATGAATCCTGTGCAGGACTGATGCAGGATGAATGAGTTAAACAATGACGACCATTGGAGTTAGAGATGGAGTCGTGTGCGGAAACAACAGATTAAATTGTTGCAGGAAAAACCCATACGTTTTCAAGTTGTCCTCTTAAGCATTTCCAGTATATATCTTTGACATAATATACAATACATCATCATGATCATGCTTGTTTGGCTCCATTTCATAGTTTTGAAACATTCTACATGCAGGAGACGATGACTGATGTGTATAGCAGTGAAAAGAGAGCTCGGTAGTGACATCAGTTATACTCCATAGAAAACTTTATTTATATTTACACGGCAGAACTCATTTCCTAAGAGGCGGTGTTGCACTTCCAACTCACTTTTGGATCTGCAATCCCTGCAGAACACAGACAAAGTGTTGAAAGGACCGGCTTGTTGTCTTAAAAGGTAAAATGCAATAAACCTCCAATCTTCCATTTCCTTGACATTTACCTTTTTTCGTGATTTTTCTACGGGGAAGAACAGCTTCCCGACTCCACGTCGGCTCTGTCAGAAGCTGACCTCAAATGAACCCTGTCACAGTCAGGGATGAAGTCTGGTATTTCATATCTTGTAAAAGGTCTTGGCTCCGCTCCGGAGCTTTGAGGCTTTGATTTCCCATGAATATTTGATTCCCATAAACCTCCAGTTTTGGATAGTTGCGCTACGTTTCACTTAAGCAGGATTTCTCTCTTAACACACTGAACCAGCAGCCACCGGGACGGGCTCCCTGCGAGGCGTTCACGGTAACACAGCAACATCACTCGCTTGCTTCCATTTTGAAGACACACTCCAAACAAAACACGAGGCGGTAACCCTGGTGGCATCACACAACACCATGCTGGAGGAGAAGAGCTGTTTTTCTATTTCATAATTGATAGCGCTACAAGATCTGTTTTCTCCTCCAACATGGCGGCTTGTCCTACAGAACCACTGGTACTGTACGTGATAGACTTCTGCATCAGCCGAGCTTTCAGGAAGTGAAAGTGAATCAGCAGGCTGGCAGTAACTGCATCAGATAACTGTATTGGGAAAGGGCTGTTGCGTTTTACCAGTCGGAAATAGGAATTTCTGATTTTCCGATATGTCAGGAATGCAGCATTAGATCACTGTCTCATCTTCGCTTGTTCTGACAATGTGCTCACCATCTTTGCTGCGATATATGTGCGTTTATATACATACGGCAGCTCTCCTGTAGTGTGTGTGTGTGTGTGTCAATGTGTGTGTGTTGGTGATTGCGTGAAACCTTGACCAGTTGTTGAGCTCGCCTGGCTGACCTCTCTACACCGGGTCAGTCTGGGCGGGATGCATGAAGCCATGAACACGTACAGATCAACAACACAACCCGGATCTGAACACACTCAAGATCCTGCTGCTGGTTTGGTGTTGGTCTTTGGTCGTTGGTGCTTTTACACCAGCACGCACTTCCCAGAGATCACTTGTCAATCATGATGTGGTGGTGGGCGTGTCCTAGCTGACAGCGGGTGTTTAGAAAAGCTTTCATGAATTGGATCTAGGTTGGATCACTATTGGAATGAAAACGTCACGTAGTATTACTTCCTCTCATCTTCTCTCGTACCGTTCCTCCCCCGTCTGTCTTTCATCCCCTGTTCGTCTCTCTCTCTCTCTCTCTGTTCCTCTGCCTCTCTCTCTCATTCCCCCCTGAGATCTTAATTGGAGCCCAGTCTAATAATAGCCCAGGTTGGACCACGCTAAGCTGCGGAAACGTAAAAATGTTTACAGAGGAAAATGCTTAGTGGCAGTTTAAAAAGCCATATACACGCCGCTTCGCCTGCTGGCTGTATCTCCTATTGCTCTCTCTCTCTCTCTCTCTCTCTCTCTCTCTCTCTCTCTCTCTCTCTCCCTCCAAGATAAAGCATCTGCTGCAGTGATGTCAGATGACAGTTATGAAGCAGATTATGGGCTTATAGTCTGAACTCTCTGCCTCCACTTTGCTCTCTTAACCTCTGACATCTTCACTGTCTTTTTTTTTTTCTCTTTCTCCCATTTGCTGTTTTTACATTTAAAGCTGCGTCTCGTATCACATCAAAACAACAAAACTAACAGGGTGTATCGGGGGAAACACCGTTTGCTTTTGCAGAGTGGGCTTCATTCACTGGGTTCATCCTCTGTGCTGGTTGCCATTTCAAGGCAGACTGTGAGTGACAAGTGTTGGGGCGGGAACAAGGCCACATGACGGGGAGGAGGGCGGGGCTAACAATATACTTCCTGCCTTAAGGAGAAAAGTTGGACATTGTAGCTAGAGCCTCAAATCATTTTTTTTTCTCTCGGGTTCACTGCCATTCTCTCTCTGTCTCTTCTCTTCTTCAGTCTTGTTTACTAGACTGTTTACTTGTGTTTACTGTTGTTTCAGTGATGTAATGTGTAGTAAACATCTTTCTAATAAAGTGGCTTCACTCTGGACCCAGCTGGATGAACTGGGTTTGTGTCGTCACCCTCCTCTCCATCCCTGATTCAATATCTCCTGCAGTCTTTCTGTCTTTTTATTTCTTTATTTGCCTTCAACATTTTAACCAGAGCTTTCTCTCATTTAACTCTCTCTCTCTCTCTCTCTCTCTCTCTCTCTCTCTCTTGCTCTGCTCTCTTCCTCCATCGTCTTAACTCGATCCCCTTCCTTGCTAATAATAGCCCTGGTTTTAACAGAATAGGCTGGGAGACGGAGCAGACGGGGGGAATAGGGCGACTGCTGGCTGGATTCACATTGGATTTTGTGTATTGTGCAGCTCAGTGGATCCTTTCAGCCCGCTGAGTTGTGGAGGTACCACTGCTATGGTAACCTTTCAGTTTGGATAGTGATGTGCTTCTACTTTATACTTTATACTAGATTCTAAAAGGCAAAGCCAAAAGCCACCACTACTACCACGCTACTCTTGCTACGTTACCTTTATGTGGAATCAAAAAACAACAACACATTTTTGTCAACAGGCGTTTATCAAGGCACATAAGGCCTACAGTAGACAGGAACGATGGGATGCTAGGGGATGATGTGTAATATATCTAGCTATAAGTCATGACTCTTTAGTTTCGATAGCGAAGTGATAATAGAATTGGACATAATCCCTAAAGGCTTGTTGGCCGCCTGTCAAGGGGAAAGACAAATAGCCACAGACAAACAAATGAATAGAGTCTCAACTTTTGGCTGTAATCTTCTATTGCTGCAATTAAAGACAATAAAATAAAGAGCGTCTATTTGTAAGGTGCTATCTAGGACCAGTGGACATGACACACGCCTCAGCTCTGATTCGCTGCTGCTGAGTAACAAGCACGCCTCACGTTAGCACCTAGCTTCAGCAGTATGGTGAACACAACAGACAGCTTTTGTTAAAGAGATATAACTGTGTGTATATCTCTGAATAGTGAGAAAAACCTTTTGGATTATAGACTAGAAACAGTCCAGAAGCAGTAGCCGTTCCTCTCTGTCGGAGCTGGTGGCCGGCTCGGCTCGGCCCTCCAGGTTGTGAAATGCATCCGGTCCAGCTGGTCCAGCTGTAGTCCAGCCAGCAGTGGAGATGCTGGCTGTGAGCCAGCCGAGTCACGGCATGGCGAAAGTCCTGCTTATCAGTGGAGACAATTAAAACTAAACCAGCTCCAGACAAAATTTAAACTCTTTGCCAACAATTTTCAAGCATCAGATATTTGCCTGGTCCGAGTTTTCCCATGCATGCTGTGAGCTTGTAGCACCATGACTGAAGACGTCAGTGATATCCTTCATGGACCGGATATAGCTCAGATTAAAAAATGACCAGCATTTGGCTCATCTGACCTTTCCCACCCGACTGTGATTATGTGATTATTGAATGCAATTAAAAAGTGATGATATCTGTGTTTTGATGTGCGGTGCGGGAGGAGGAGACGCTGACAAGCCACAGCCAAAATGTAAGCTCCTCAACTCCTTGAAATAGATGAAACATTGTTGAGTTGACGCGTCAGATTGGTGAGTTGCAGTGATTTGAAAAGAGATTCGTTCGTGCCTTTTGAGGAAAAGTGACACCGACATCTACAGAGTGATTGATGACAGAAAGTTAAAACCACTGATGGAACTTTTAAAGGACAATTGGCAATTTAAATCCTTAGTTGACAAAATGAACAGACATAGACAGGATCCATTATAGTTAAACAGCAGGTAATTATTTTTCCAGAATGGATATTGGAGTATATATATAGTATGTATAGAGCCTGAGGAGCTGGGTTAATAGCCGTGATGTTAAACTTTCAGCAGGACGTGGCTGGCGGCGGTAGTGAACGCCGCGGTGCGATAGCTGAATGATTGGATAATGTTGAAAAGTAATGGTAAGTGTGGAGATCTGAGGCTGGCGTGATGTGGGGGTGTTGAGCAGACATGCCGAGTGTAATTATCTCAACACTCGCCCTCGTGTCTCATCTCATTTCATTCTTCTGTCATTATTCCCTATCACCCTGTCTCTGATTATCCTTCTTTCTTTCTCTCACACTCTCTTCCTCTCTCTCTCTCTCTGCACATATATGGTGTTAGCTCTGCTCATGCTGCCCAGCTCCCTATCTCTAAACTGTAAGACGGCCGAGGGGATTTGTTTCTGCTGATTGGCTTTGTTTTTTTTTTGTTTTTGTTTTTTTTTGTCGGTGGTTGTGATTATTTGTGTCTTTAGCCAGTGTGAAACCACGCCTCGTCATCTGGAGAGCTGGAGAACTGCTGAATTGGAAAAGTACAGCTGGTGTCAAGGTCTGGAAGAAGGAGAAAGCGAGAGAGAAAAATGTGTGTGTGTGTGTGGAGAGAGAGAGAGAGGGGATGGTGAAGGAGTGAGAGAAAGGGAGACTGATAGAAAGAAAGAGAGTAAACAAGAGAGGGGATGTGGAGAGGAGGTGTGTTCTGGTCTAAGAGGTGATGTTTCGCATCATAGCACGTTCTGTCAGGTTGCTGCACGGCGGCATCAGCAAATCTCTCCCACCTTTTTTTATTTATTTATTTATTTTTCCCCGCAGCCAGCCAGGCAGCATTTCTGGAAATAAATAAATAGCCTTTCAGCCACTGATTCCTCTAGAGGACCTGAGAGGGGCCAACCTCGGCATTAAAAAGCAACAAAATACGAAAACAAGCAGAATGTCCTTATGCGATACCGAGGCCACATTCAGGACTTTAGAGGTGAAGCATCTTTTGTTGAGTGTTATTGGAGGAGATGTACTGCTATTAAAGCACCAAATAATCAAGGTTGTAACAGAGTGTTTCCCCTCTCATCTCCATTTAGGAAAAACTATTTATTCCCCTTCCAGCTTCGATACTCGTGCTGTGGTTAATGGTTCAAAAGTCCATATTGCTATTTCGGGGGTGAGTTGTCTGCTGGGGCATTGATCATCCCTTCTGAGCCAGGAGTTCCTCATCTGTTTCAGCCTGGCAGCCAAATGAAACATTTAGCAGGCCAGTGAACCATTTTGCTTCCAGATGATTTTGGAAAATATGATTCAAGTTCTACAACCATTCTACTGAGTTCTGTCCCAAAATGCTTCAGTATATACATACATATATATATACAGTATATAGACATATAATTTTGGGTGAAATAATCATTCCTGTTGTCAGTTTGTCAGCTATAGACTAGACTTTGAAAAGTACGGTAATGTGTTTTAATGTTGTGCTATCGACCATTTTCAAGAGTAGTTGTGTGACATCTTATTTTGAAAGGAAACCAGTAAAACTGTGACTCTGACGATGGCATTCCTTATCATTGCTATAAGTAATGATGATGATTTAGGAATTTAAAGGGGCAATACGTAATATATGACCATTATCGACCCATCTATGACCATAACCCCACCCCACCCCCCCCCCCACACACACACACACACCCCACCCAACCCCCCCAATGTATACTATTCCAATGGTCTATTCTTGTCTATCCTATTCTTGACAATCCAGTTTTGGAGCTCTGTTGTCAACCCATTCTATTCTATTCTATTGTACTGTATTCTATTCTATTCTATTCTATTCCATTCTATTGTACTGACTTCTATTCTACTCTATTCTATTCTCCAGTGAGGGGTTTTTTCAGCAGCTTTTAGCCTCTACTCTAGACCACTTCATCAGAAGCGTGACGTGGCTGCGGTAACAGCCGTTTTACAGCACAGCAGATTTGGCTGATGTCCGTGGCACGCTAAGCTAGCATGAAGTAGAACTGGTGTGTGTGTGTGTGTGTGTGTGTGCAGCAGACAGTGTGAGAAGCGTGTAATAGGCTCACCTGTCCCAGGCTGCAGACTGATAGTTAGGTGGAGCGAATGGAAACCAGATGGATGGAAGGATGGATGGATGGATGGAGGAGGGGAAGAAACGTATGGATGGGCTAGATAAGACGAGACCATATCGGCTATGGAGCGCTTACCCTTTAATATGACTTACTGTAGATTGTAATTTGTGGTGTCTATATTGCGGTATGTGGTTTGGTAGGTAGAGGAGAGGAGGGTCAGGAGGAGACATGGGAAGGATTGGACGGGTATCTATGGGAGGATGGAGGATGGGAGCGTCTCTAGTGTCTTAAATATTAAGGGATGTATTAAGTTATGAATCTTTTTAGATCGGATTCTGAACTCAAATCATTCAACGTCACATTTCCAGTGTAGCGACTAACTCTGGTTTGTTCTTGACAGATTGAAGAGGACGGCTGTGCTCACGTCTCATCCTGTCCAAGGTAAGTTTGGTTTCTTTGCTGCAGTGTGGCTGTTACTGTAACTCCAATTTCTCTCATTTTTTTTTAAAGTCTATATGGCGCTTTTGTGTTTGTGCTGAATAAGTCTCGTGACCCAGCTAGTCGTGAAACCCATTTCATTTCACTTTTAAATGGACAGAAATGCAACATCCTTTTATAGTTTTTCTGCTCAACCATGTGACGATGAATCTGCAGCGTCTTGGAGATTTGTCTTCCCTCGAGTCAAACTCAAGATGATCATAGCACGTGAAGAGCAGATGCTGTGAATGAATTGACTGTACATGTGAATGAAGCTGCTGCGATTCTCTCGTAACTGCTTTGAGTTTAGCTTGAATATTGTACCATCAGCCTCTAGTCAGGTTTGGGCTCACAGACCTTGCAGTGATATTTGATCCTGTTTTGAAGTTGTGAACCGTCTCCAAAATAGGGTCTCTTTCTATCCTTTGCTGACCTTGAAAAGGTCATCCACGCTTTCATACCGTCTCCTTCAGACTCCTGCAGCTCCCTGTCCTCCTGTCTCAGTCAGGAGTCTGTTAGCGCAGACTGCAGCGGCGAGGCTTTTACCGAAAACCTCAGAGACGTGACCATATTAGCCTCTCTGGTTGCCTCTCCATTTTAGAATAGACTCCAAGGTTTTACCGATCACCCTCGAGGCTCGTACTTCGCACCTAGCGTCATCTCTGACCCTCCCAGTCTGACGCCGGGGCTGTTCGCTGTCCGTCAAGCGTTCAGGCTGGAATGGAAGGGTCACCGGGCCTGAGGAGATCAGGCTGAATCACTCCTAAACACTTGAGACTTTTAGAAACTTGCTTTTTTATGTAGTATTTCTATTGAGATTGATCATCTGCTTGCTTGTTGTTATTTTATTATCAGTTAATTTTATCGGTTTGGTTGTTTCTGTCCCTGCTCTTCTGAAAAGCTCTTTGTAACTTTGTGCTCTATAAAGAAAGTTTTAATATTATTATTATGAGTAGTAGTAGTAGTAGTAGTAGCAGTAGTAGTAGTAGTAGTAGTAGTAGTAGTAGTAGTAGTAGTAGTAGTAGTAGTAGTAGTAGTAGTAGTAGTAGTAGTAGTATTCTACCAGTTGGGTTTGACATGAGAGCAGCAGGGGTCCCAGCCAGGTTGAGAACCTCTGGTCTACCAGTGTGGTGGTCTCTGCTTCTCTGTCAGTAGCATGTCCTCGGGTGTATCTGGTTGTTGTGGTGACGTGCATGTGTCAGCAGTAGGGCGTGTGTGTGGTGTGTGTGTGGTGTGTGTGTGTGTGTGGCGTGTGTGTGTGTGTGGTGTGTGTGTGTGTGGTGGCGGGCGTTGAAAGGACTATAAGAAGGGGGATAGGGTTCCTCTGTCCAGAAATGCCAGCGACACACATGTCGACAGTCGGACACAGAAACACAGACATGTGGACACACACACACACACACACACACACACACACACACACACACACACACACACACACTTAGGCAGAAAACATGCAGACGGGAGGACACACACGTAGACAGACAGCCAGATTCCTTGCAGGCCGATGCCAGGCGTCCATACTGACAGCTCAGCACTCTAAGGTTACATGCAGGGGAAGTCCAGCGCGGCGCTTTGAACTCTGGGAGTTTGTGTACACACCTTCACTCACCGAGGACGGAGGCAGTTTGAAGTGGAATCTCCTCGTTTAAAAAGAAAAGTCTGCATCCTAACTAGATGAGCAAAACTGTTGAGTAAAGTTGCCCGCTCAGCAGCAGCGGCTCCACCAGAGCACCAGAGCACCCGGGGGTCCAGGGCCCCGCTCAAGGGGAGGACCAGCCAGATTTCCTCCATGCTGGTCCAGGGACTTGAACCGAGGACGCGAGCCCGCCCCCGCCCACGAGAGCTTCAGGCGCCTGCTGCCAACCAGGTGTAATACAATCTGATCACTGTGTGATTCTGTTTTCACACCGACTGTAATTGAGTTCAGGTTCAAGACTTTATTCTCCCCAGTGGGACGTTTGGCTCGCAGCGAGGCATATGTCCTGTTACATAACCACAATAAACACAGAGATGATTCAGAAGCACAAGAAAAACAGGGAAAGAGATAGATAGATAGATAGACTGATGGATAGATAGAAATAGATAGATGGATTCCTCTAATCCTGATGCTTGTGATTGATTATCCCCACATCCTGGATCAAGGTGACTATGTTGCCAATACACTGTTCAATATTTAATCTATATTATCCATTTTGGGAAAACAGCCAAGGACTGAAGTTTCTTCCTATCATATCATTTGTTTTCATTTTCTTCTTAGAGTAAAATGGTATAAGGTCAACAGGGAGGAGAAGGAGGAACAGACTGGATGAGACACTTTCACTTCACAAATCAGCTTCAAAGATTCTCTTGAGTGAAGTTTCATGATCTTGACTCTTGAAGGGATCTGTTTTAAGACGTTGGACACTTACAGAAACATCAGGAACAAGAGGATCTGTGTTGGACGTGTTTCAACATAAGACCTTAAGACACTAGATGACCTCAGATGGACGATTACTGCAGTCAGAGTATTATTACTGATGTTAGCAGGCAACATGTACACACACACACACACACACACACACACACACCAGTCTCATTGACAGGCCTGGCTGTATGAAGGCACATCGATCCTCTCAGTGGATCATGAGGTTGCATGTGAACTCCATCACGGTCCTCGTTGCCCTTCATTGCTAAATGCCTGTACGGTTCTTCTCTGCGTTGCCCTCCTTCATACACAGTGACCCCCCCCCCCACCCAGCAACACATCCATCATGCTTAACCGTCCTGAGCTGCATTAGCAACCTCCCCCCCCCTCCCCTCCCCTCCCCCCCCCCCCCTCTCTATTTACTCCACCTTACCCATGCTGCATTGAAAAACCCTCAGTGAAGTGATGTACATGATAGAAGGTCCTCTCTTCACCTCACAAGATGAGAAGCTCTCTCTCTCTCTCTCTCTCTCTCTCTCTCTCTCTCTCCCCCCCATCAGCATGCTGCAGGTTGGCGAGATGCTTTGTAGACAGTACCGCGTCACTTACACTCGCAGGCGCACGCGTATCTCCTGTCTGTGTGTGTGTGTGTGTGTGTGTGTGTGTGTGTGTGTGGTGACAGGACGACCTAGAGGGATCAAAACACACTATCTCACATTACTGCAAGCCCACACACACACACACACACACACACACACACACACACAGCTATTTTAGATCAGAGCAGCATGTTTCTGTGCTGCTGTCTGATTTATGTTGCACTAGTTTGGAAATTGATTTTCAAATTGAGTTTTAGTTTTAACAAGTATGACAATATTTCCCCCCCTCAGTCTTTCTGGCCCCGACTCTCATTCTCTGTTTCTCCCGTGTGTGTGTGTGTGTGTGTGTGTGTGTGTGTGTCGCCCATGAGCTGTTCTGCTCTAATGGATTCAGAAGTACCTGAGAGCTCCTCCATGTTCACTTGGAGGAGGATGTTTTTCCTCCATACAACCTCTAATATGTGTTTTTATTGCCAACAGGCGTCTCGTGATAGCGTTCATTAGTTATCAGAGCACACAGGAAGACGTTTCTTTTTTATTCCCAATGTTATTTATTTATTTATTTTAAAGCAGACTGTCTGTTCCTTTCAGCGTTTTTTTCAGATTTGAAGACGGCGAGAGAATACTCAAATGCAAAAAGGTCTTAGGAAGTCATTTCATCTTCAAATTGAGTTTTCAGGAAGTTTAATCACCACAAGAGCAAATTTGTTTTAAATTATTTTCATGATTTTAAGATGAAATATGAGCTCTGGGTCCATCCGATCTGTTATGCGTCCGTCCATTTCTACTTGTGATATCTGAGGAAAGACGTTTTTTAGCGAAAGTCATCCTCCCCTAGCTAAATGCTCCAGAGGTACCGGTCAGGATCCGCACAGCAGTGATCGCTCCATCCACCATCCTTCACCCTCCGACCCCCCCAGCAGCGAGCGGCTCTTTCATTCTCAAATAATTTTGCGATCACGACGTCGGACTTTGATTTCAGTCCAGACTTGTGCAGCTTGACAAGTATTAGCCTGACCTGTTGACAAGGGAGTGACGAGGCAAGCGGTAGTATTAACCCAGCAATCTCTCTCTCTCTCTCTCTCTCTCTCTCTCTCTCTCTCTCTCTCTCTCGCTCTCTGATGATGCACACTGACAAGGCAATATTAACGTCGGCGCCGGTCACAATCTCTGCGACCTAGCGTTGCTGACAAGCGGGGTTGATAAGCTCAGCGGCGGCGTCCCGACCGAGCTGACGAGGCATTCTTTCCCCCGGTCCGCTGTTGACGTCAGGCGGCTCCGCGGCCAAAGCGGTATTGGCAAGGCTAAATGCCGGCGAGAGCGGCGGCGTCGACTTCGTGAGATACCTCTGCTGTTGACAAGCCGGTTGCTTTGTGGCCCCAGCGGCCCCCGTCGACCGGGGGAAGTCGAGGAACAGCGTTAAAGCTATTGACTAAACGTGTTGACAAAGCGGCCACGCTGACAGGACGACAAGCTGCTTGCTATTCCACACCCATGTTAGCGTGGCCAGGGTCACTCTGACATCTGCAGTCTGGGGAAACCTGAGCCTGTGTGTGTGTGTGTGTGTGTGTGTGTGTGTGTGTGTGTGTGTGTGTGTGTGCTAGGCAGTGGGGGGGTTAGTCCTGGATTGTAATGACAATAGAGAGGAATTTAACTGAGAGAAAAAGTGGATCAGGGACGTTTGCGAGGAGGATGGAAGAGGCTGCAGCACTATTGTTATTCTTCCTCTTTGTCATTCTGCCTCTCTTTCTCTCTCTCTCTCTCTCTCTCCTCCTCTTGTTTTCATCCCACCTCATCCTCATCTCTCCACGTTTCCTTCCTTAATGTGTCTGATATCCCAGTTTGACTCGTCTGCCCTCTCTCTCTCTCTCTCTTATTTCCAATCCCCCTCTCCATATGTCTCTCTCTCTCTCCCCCCCGGTGATCTCTCCTTCTTTTTCCATCTTCCTCTGTCTCGCCATCTCTCAGTGTCTCTCTTTGTCTGTCTCTCTCCGTCTCCCCCCCCCCCTCTCCCTGGTGTTTTTACCCCAGCAGTCTGTGGTCAGTGTAGTCCAGTTGCTAATATGGCCACTCTCAAAGCAGGCTCATTGATTTTAATCTCTCTCTCTCTCTCTCTCTCTCTCTCTCTCTCTCTTTGTCTCCTCACACACACACTTTTCCTCCCCATCTCCCTTTGTCTGCCCCCCCTCCACTCTGTAGTGGCTCTAATTGCGATCAATTAGGAAACTTCAGAAGGCTGAAATAGGAGCTGTGACAAGGGGCATCCGCTGAGCTGGCAGGGAGAGAGAGAGAGAGAGAGAGGAGAGAGAGAAAGGGGGAGAGAGAGGGAGAGAGAGAGCAAACAGCGACATCGGAGTGGGGAGGATGGGAGAGCGAAGGAAGAAGTTGGTGTCGGGAGATGAGCTAATGGCAACGGTGTGATTGATGTGGCCCCAGCAGCTGAATGTCACACAGTTTTTCATGCCAGGTATCGATTCCTGACAACCTCTTGCTAGCCGCGGGGTCCAAGCGGGTCGAGCCGGGCACCGGGGTTTGAGCATGTGGTGAAACAAACCATAACAACCTCCTAAAAATGAGTGAGCTCTGAATCATTCGCTGAGCACCGCTGCTTTTCGTTACGGCGACACGAGGCGTCGCGACACACCGGATCTCAAACGACACAACCGTGTTCACCAACCAGCCGGTCTGACACCGAAGGGACGAGAGAGGAAATGATCTGACGTTGGAGAGTCCAGGAGACTCACTAGGAGACAGTTTGGATTCTTTAAGTTTTGATTCATCACTTCCTGCGTTCAAACCCGAAGCCAGAATTGAATACAGGCCAACTGCAGGGGACGAGACACTTTCTCTGGAGATGAGGCTGATGAGACAAAGAAACCTTGTCAGAGCAGCTCTAAGCTAGTTAACTAGCTGTTTGATAGCAGTGAGAAAACAGCTGTAAAAAGGGCTGGTTAGTATTAGTACCAACCCTCACTGAAGCCTATTGGTACTGCTAACTAAAGCAGTGTCGGTTTTTTCCCCACTGTGTGACGAGAAGAGTGAAAAAAACAACAACTCAAAATGTCGAGGTGTTCCTCTGAATCATTTTGACTGAATGGCAAATTCATCTGGAGAAATTTGGTGACAGTTTTGCTGGAGGAGAGAAAAGAAGGACACCACCGATTAGAAGAAAGTACCAGGAAACAGCAGAACACAAAACAAAACTGACAGAAACAAGCCGACCAACCAACCAACCTACCCTGACCTGACACCACCAGCCTCAGACCCTCAAAGAAGACGAGGGAAAACCTCCCAAGAACTCACTAGGAAAGACAAAATGGCAGAAGCCTTGGGTGGCGGTTCAGAGAGGCACCAGGGACAAATAACACAATGTGTAGAAACTTGGATCTAGGGGTGGACGATATGACTTATTATTTATATGACTTATTATTTCAAACTTTTATCTCGATTGCGATTAATGAACGATTATTTTATTTGTTTTATTTTGAAAATTGACCGGATGCTCTATGCCGTTCCTGTGTCTGACTTCCTGCCCGGCTTGACACATTCGCTCGCGGCTCGCAAAAAACGGACGGTCCAAACCTGTCTGAACACGGCGTTACTGGACGGGGCGGAGGGACGTGACTGAATACGACGTAGTATTTTTCTAAGGGGACAGTTCATGAACGCAGCATTGGGGAAAGTATTTGGCCCATTCATTCACGGGAAAGTGATGTTACGTCTGATGCGCGCGCACACACACACACACACACACACAGACACTCACACTGGTTGCTTTGCTAACTGGCTCTTCTAGACGTTCCTCGTTCTTGTAGCCTAAATAACAATCGAAATCAACGATTTTGAAAATTTGCCACAATTACATAATTAAAATCGCGATTATAAACACGATTATCGCCCACCCCTACTTGGATCCCAACGATGAGAAAGGGCATTGTGCAACAGGTTCCTGACAACAGAGAGAAGACACTAAACACAGACAGCAGACAGACAGCGATGCTATCTGAGCATCTACTGAGTCAAAGAAAGCAAGTCAACTTATTACTCTAAAAAAAAAAAAAAAAAACACAACTCACTTTGTCGCTATTAGTGCTCTAATAACGCTCCGTTATAATAAATCAGTGTGCGAGCAGTGCTTCGGTATGGAAGATGCTCTAAGCGATAGCGAAGTTCAGTTGCTAACGAAGCCGGCCGAAGGTTAAAGGAGCCCTCGCTAGCAGAGATCAAGGCGGGCTGATCACCCAGGGAGCCACTGAGCTCGGATCAGATTCAAGTAATCTGATCATTAATTAGGTCTGTGGAGCGCCACGGGACCGGGGCGGGGATCAAAGCAGCGTCTCCAGCCGGGTGTTTTATTCACTCTGGCGGCGTCGCTGCTGCTGCTCTGTTTACATGTTCGACCCTTTAAAGCGCGACGTAGCTTCGGCTAGTTAGCATCAAGAACCCCCCCCCCAAGACAAAGATTATAAATAGCTTTTTGTTTTTCTTTCACGGAGGAGAATCGTGTTATTAAGTTAAGACTATTCTATATAAATGTGATCAAACATGTCGGAGGTTTTCTGTCTGCAGCCTTGTTTCTTCTTCATATCACACAGGAAGGAGAGTCCCTGGTCTCATGTTCAGCCTGCCCGGGGGCAGACCAGCCCTTTTATCTTGTCACCATAATGTGTGTGTGTGCGTGCACGTGTGTGTTATTTGCATACGTGTGCAGGTGTGTGTGTGTGTGTGTGTGTGAGAGAGAGGGAGATGGGAGGATCAATACCAAGCCGTCAGGAGGTCGGCTACTCCCAGGGAGAGAGGGAACAGGACACCCAGCAGAGAGTGGAGAGAAAGTAATGTGGAGGGGGGGGGGGGGGGAGGCAGGAAGAAGGCGGGGGGAGATAGATGGACAGTGGAAAAGAAATTGGGAAGAGAGATAAATGGAGGTCGAGATGGAGAGAGAGTAGATGGGGCCGGTGATAAATGAGCAGAGGGGGAGAGAGGGCGAGGAAGACCGGAGAGGAGAAGAATAATGGAGGTAGGAAAACACAGAAAATGAAAGAGGAACTCGGCGAAGAGGAGAACATCTGCAGAGGAAGGATGGATGGTGTAGTAGCGATGGCCTTGTTATTCAACGGGGGAGCCAAAGGGGTCGGCGTGTTGCTTTGACTTAAAATGGGGATAAAGGGTGACGGCAACGAGAGGAGAGAGTTCATCAAGGAAGGCATGGGGAGGAGGAGGAGGAGGAGGAGGAGGAGGAGGAGATATGATGGGACTGGAAATGTACTGTTGAAACACTGATAATAAACAGGAAACAGGAAACAGTTGAAGTTACATTCCAAAAAACGTCCTGAATTTCATAAGTGACTTTCATTTTGTCACTTAAGTTCCTGAGTGTCTTTTTAAAAAGCATCCTAATGAGCTGTCAATCATTCTGTGGTGAAGAAAACATGGCACTCATGGATATAGAGAGCTTTGCAATGCAATGCAAGGGGGGCTGATGGGTAAATACAGCCGCCTGCTCGATTCCCAACTCACGCACGGACGTTTTCTACTGTGAGTGAAGTTTAAATTTTGGGGAAAAGTTTGTCTCATTTTAAGCGTGACTGAAGCCTTTACCCCAAATTGTTGCAGCAACCTTGTCATGTGACGTTCACGTGAAAAAGGCGTGTCCAATCCCTGCTGCTGTCACGTGATCCTTTTGCTAGTAGTTTGTGCTCATTTCACAAAATGTCCCGAGACTCTGTGATCTAGCAGAGAGAGACCGTCCTGTAACTGAAAGGTCACAGATTTGATCCCCCGTGTGCATCAAAAAGCCAGGCGTCCCTGCTGAAGTAGCTCTGGATTCCCATTTCAGACGTGAACGTCAACGCCTCGCCGTTCGCTATCTAACAGAGCAGAAGATCCATGCTGTCGGTGGATGTTCCTCCCCCACGGCGCCTCGTGGTTCCTCCTGGCTCCAGCGGGAGTTAAAGTGTTAAAGCTTCCTCTAGAGACGGCCAAAAAGCTGCAAGTGTATTTATAACATTTGTTTTTGATGCATAATTCAGGGAACATGAACATCAAGGAGCAGCAGGGTAACTTTATCCCACAAGACACCCGTAATGAATATTTAAACCCCGATGACCTTACCGTGCACATGTCCGTGAGTGATTTATCGTTCTGCCTCCCATGTGTCTATTTTTATACCTTTTTGTCTTTTTTTTTTTTTATTCCCGTTTTTCCACCTCTTTGTATCTTCTTTTCTTTCATCTCATTCTTTTTTTTTTTTTCATTCGCTAGGCGTCCCGGGGCTTTGAAAACCCGACAAAACCAAGACAGATCGTCGCGAGGCCATCGGGGGGGCTCAGGTTAGAAAAAAGGGCAGACAAAAAGTAAGAAAGAAAGCAAGAGGGCATGGAGGAAGGTGTGCAAAAGAGAGATAAAAACAAAAAGGAAAGGCAGCGAGAGGCGGAGAGAGAAAAAGAGCTGAATTATCTGAAGATCATCAACTATAATTATCTCTCTGCAGTGCATCTCAGCCCCCCGATGATTAAGCTCCTTAATGGGCTGTGGAAATAGTGTTATTAAATGTTAGGGAATAAGACGGGGAATAATAGTCCATTATTATTAAACGTATTAGAGATGGAGAATTTCAACTGTGAGGCTCGTTACACGTGGACCAATCACACGGCCCAGCTTTCCTAATGAAAAAATTGACTTTGAGACATTGCGCAATTTTTCACAGCGGGGCAACGGGTCGTAATGAGTAAAGTCTTTGTCCCGTTGGCTCTTTGTCTCGCCCGGAGCCTCGCAAAACGACGAAGCATTTAATGCATTGACCTATCGCTAACTGATCAAGTGGTGATGAGTCATTTTCTGATGCTTATCGATGACGTCTGAGCTGCAAGGTGAGCTGTCTTAATACGCTCTTTAAACACTCTGGTATGTTATATGTACATTACAATAAAAAACACTTATATATTAAATAAATAGGATCTAATTAGGATCCTTTCAATAAAACAGGAAATACAAAGAATTAAGAATTATATTCCAAAAGGAGATAAAAGGCAACTCCTAACTAAAAGAAATCTACAATTAATAAAGGACAGTAGGAAATTTAAGTCCTTGGCCATGGAGAGAGTCCATGTTATTCTCCCCTCTATATATATATGTTTTTTTTCATATATACATGTGTGTTTTTTTACCAAAGCAAAGCTGTGGAAGACCATTGAATAATAACAACAACAACCTCATCCATATCAGCGTTGCAACCTGCCTCGCTCTGCTCGTCTCTCTCAAGGTTAGGGCTCATAGGGGAGGAGAGGGATCAGGTTGCACTAATGCATCACGGCTGCTGGAGGATGCACATGCACACGCACACACACACACACACACACACACACACCCCTGTGAACTGATACCCTCTTACAGGTCTAAAGCTCGGCCGTGGCCCCGTGTTATCGTGTCCTTGCAACCTGCTAGCAACCTGCTAGCAACCTGCTCTTGGGGCAAACCACTTGCCTCCACTCAGACTGAAACCACAGACAATGAGGTGAACAGTCGTGGAAGTGTCAATGGAAGTGTTTTCATTTCAACGGTGACACCGGTGTGTGTGTGTACGCTGTGGATGCTACATGCTGCTAAATACGTCACGCTGGACGGAGACGAGGACGTCAAACCACTCCGTCTATGATCCGACCTTCCTCTTTCCATCCCTGCCACCCCTCGCTTGTTTGATGGTGATGCAGCGTCCTAATGTTTACTGCTGATGTGATGGTCATGACTCAGTGTAGACATGGAATCGGTCAAACGACATGTTTTGTACCAGCAGACGAAGACCTTCCTCTAGACGTCAGGTTCACCTCCACGTGCTCCAAGAGACGAGAGGCTGAAATTGGATTGGCAGACCGAGCATTGACCTCTCGTGGAAAAGTGAAAAGGGGTAATTTTGTTTCTGAATGACAGAAAGAAAATCTCTCTCTCTCTCTCTCTCTCACTCACCCACACACACACACACACACACACTCCTCGCTGTAGTGAGAGGGCCTTATTGTGTGAGGCAGAGGAAATGCAGACACATCAGCTGAGGACAGGCCTTCCATTGATCCACGGTATAGACTCCTCTCCTCCTCTCGCCTCCTCTCTCTTGCTGCTATGCCATACCTCCTCTCTTCCTCTATACCTCCACCCCTCTCTCTCTCTCTCTCTCTCTGCAGTCTCCGTTATCTCCACTCCTCTCGCTATATTTCCTCGTCTCTCTCTGAATCTCCCAGCCTCCTCCTCTATATTCTCCCTTTCTCTCTCCGGGCTATTTCCGTTACTCCTCCTCTCTCTTCCTATTGCATCTGCTAACCCGGCTCTCCCACTCTCTCTCTCTCTCTCTCTCTCTCTCTCTCTCTCTGCCTGTCTGTCTGCCAACCTTCATCCATCTCTCCTCCATTCTCTCTCTGTGTCCCACCATCCGTCTAGACTTTTCACTTCATCACAGAAATTTAGTTGGAAACAGGAAACTAAAAGGGGGGAAGAGACGTGGAGGAAGGAAGGAAAAATAGAGGTAAAGAGCAAAAGGATGGAAGTAAGCAGGAAGGGAAGGAAAGAAGGTAGGACAGTTAGGACAGAATGGAAAGGGAGGAAAACAAGGAAGGGAAGAGAGAAAGGTAGGAGTGAATGAAGAAAGGTAGGAAGGAAGATGGAGATGGATGTAAATAATCAGGAAATGACTAAAGAAGGGAAGGAAGGAAGGAAGGAAGGAAGGAAGGAAGGAAATATGGAAAGAAAGCAGTGAAAGTTATTCTGTATGTTAAAGGTGTTGGAGCTCTGCCAGCCGAAGCAGGCGTGGAGCTGAACAGGAGGAAGTGATTTAGTGGACACACACGCGCACACACACACACACACACACACACACACACACACACACACACACACACACACACACACACACACACACACACACAGGGACGAGGCGGCCAGTTTGAGTGACGTCTGAAGAAGCCCTCCTCACATTTCTCCCCCTGTGCACCTCCCTCTCTGCTTCACTCCTTTTGCCTCCTTCTCTCCCTCCTCCACTCCTTCCCTCCCTTCATCCTTCCTTGCTCCGTCCCTATTTGTTTCTCTCTCCCTCCCTCCTCTCTCCTTCCCCTTTGCCCCCCTCCTTTCCTGCTGGACAAGCTTTTATATGAGCCATGTGGAGCTCCCTAATGACACATGGACCAGTGTGTGTGTGTGTGTGTGTGTGTGTGTGTGTGTGTAGTGTGTGTGTAGTGTGTGTGTGATGGAGGTGCTGACATGTCTGATCGCGGTGAGGTTCTTCTACTGAAGTCGTGCCGACGGCCTCTTAGCTTTGAAGAGTCCAGAGGAGAGGAGGGAGGAGGGAGGAGGGCAGCCGAGGGGAGGAAGAGGAGGAGGGAGGAGAGAGGAGAGAGGAGGGCAGGGGAGGGGAGGAAGAGGAGGAGGAGGAGGGAGGAGGGCAGGGGAGGGGAGGAAGAGGAGGAGGAGGAGGGAGGAGGGCAGCCGAGGGGAGGAAGAGGAGGAGGAGGAGGAGGGAGAAAAGGAGAGGAGAGCAGGACAGAGGAGAGAAGAAGGAAGAGGAGAGGAAAGAAATGATGGAGAGGAGAAAGACTATCTATCTCTCTCTCTCTCTCTCTCTCTCTCTCTCTGTCTGTCTGTCTGTCTGTCTGTCTGTCTGTCTGTCTGTCTCTCTCTCTCTCTATACGTAGTAGAAACAACATAAAGACTGTAGGTGGAGAGAAGAACGGGAAAAGACGAGAGGAATGGAAGGATGAGAAACAAGAGAGAGAGAGAGAGAGAGAGAGAGAGAGAGAGAGAGAGAGCGGCTGAGGAATGGAGACAGGGGAGGAGGGAGGAGGGAGGAGGGGGGGAGTGAAGAGGGGAGGAGAAGAGGAGGGCAGGCCGGTAGACTCAAGGTGCCAGACGTCTCAAGTTACAACCTTTCTGGCTGAGAGAGGAAGGAGAGAGAGAGAGAGAGAGAGAGAGAGAGAGAGAGAGAGAGAGAGAGAGAGAGAGAGAGAGAGAGAGAGAGAGAGGAGTCCTTCTGTCACAGTGAAATGACCCTTCTTAGAAGTTGACAAGTGTTAAGCAGCCCTGCTCGGGGTTGGGAGTGTTTCCTGAGGACTCTCTCCCTGAATGAGCGTCTCGGAGTGACTCTTCTCTTTCCGTTCGCCGCTGGAGATTCACACCGACGGCGGCGTATTGAAATGTTTAACTGTCTCCTTCAACACGAGGTGCTCGCTGCTCCGGCTCCCACTTCCTCCGGGATCCTTCGGGGGAATCTGGTGCACTAGGGGTGGGCGATATGACTAAAAATCAATATCGCGATTATTTAAAACTTTTACCTCGATTACGATTAATGAACAATTATTTTATTTGTTCTGTTTTATTTTGAAATTTGAAATTGACCGGATGCTCTATGCCGTTCCTGTGTCTGACTTCCTGCCCGGCTTGACACATTCGCTCGCGGCTCGCAAAAAACGAACGGTCCAAACCTGTCTGAACACGGCGTTACTGGACGGGGCGGAGGGACGTGACTGAATACCACGTAGTATTTTTTTAAGGGGACAGTTCATGAACGCAGCATTGGGGAAAGTATTTGGCCCATTCATTCGCGGGAAAGTGATGTTACATCTGATGCGCACGCACACACACACACACACACACACTGGTTGCTTTGCTAACTGGCGCTTCTAGACGTTCCTCGTTCTTGTAGCCTAAATAACAATCGAAATCAACGATTTTGAAAATTTGCCACGATTACATAATTAAAGTGACGATTATGATTATAAACACGATTATCGCCCACCCCTATGGTGCACGGTGTTCTGCAGAACCTTAAGGATTTCCTCTCTTGAACCCTGATGGGCGTCACTTCACAAGCAGCGGGAGGAAGGAGGTGGAAACTGTTCACTAACACTGATATTTAGTTTGGCATTTAATAAAACATATTTAATTGAAGATTGTTTAGATAAAGGAACACTTGCAAACCAGATTAGTTCATATCTGTCTGTTATAATACACCATGAGAGATTAGGCTTTCTACTACCGACTGACTGGAGACCTGTGGCTCTGTCTCTGTTTGATTCATTACGCCAAAGAAATTTTCTCACATCCAAATCGATTCACTGAGGTTTTAAAAAAACGGCCGATGAGTCAGATAATCAATGACCTGCTTTTTGACTTTTTATGTGTTTTTAAGCTGCAAAAACCTTTTTCATCTCTGATTTTTGCTCAGCTGATCAAAAAATTGGCCAAATCCTAAAAGATCAAAGGTAGTTCATAAATCAAACACGATGCCAAATATCTGCAGCCCGTCTAGCTTTCATGAAATCATCTGTAATGCAACATGTTTTTCTTTGGAAACTGATTAGTGCATCTCTTGAGAAATGAGATTCATGTTAAAGCGAAACAGGAAGAGATCTATCTGGAACCTATTGCGCAACAACTCATGATATCTAAAGTAGAAGATCATTTTATTTTTTCTTCTCGCTCTTTTTTCTCTCCTCCCTCTCTCTTCCCTTCTTTCTCTCCCTTTTGCATTTTGTTCTCACTCCTCTTTTTCCTTCTACTCTCATTATCTCTGGTAGAGGGATATATATATGTGTGTGTGTGTGTGTGTGTGTGTGTGTGTCTGGGGATTGCAGCTGAAGTCCAGTGTTTCCAGACATTAATTACCTAAGTGCTGCTCCACGTACACACAGTCTGAACATTTCTTCATTCTATTGGTGAAGTCTTTTGAACTCATTATTCTGGTCACACGCACACGCACACGCACACACACACACACACACACACACACACACACAAATATCATAATTCATATTTTATAGGATTCCTGTGTTATTCAATGTGACCAGTCATGCAAATAAATGCATTGGAACAAAGTCATACAAACCTTCTGTTGTGTTTCTGTTTCTACCTGCAATATGGCTTTATTATTACAGTAGTAATATTAGCAGTATTACAGTAGTAGTAGTAGTAGCACTTGTAGTAGTAGTAATATTAGTAATTGTAGTAATAGTTGCAGTAAGAATAGTAGTAGTAGTAGTTGTTGTTTTAGTAGTAATATTAGTAGTAGTAGCATTACTAGAAGTAGTAGTAATATTAGTAATGTTACCAGAAGTAGTAGTAGGAATAGTAGTAAGTGTAGTAAAAGTACAGTTGTAGTAAGAAGTAGTAGTTATTCTTGTTTTGGTAGTAACATTAGCAATATTACCAGTAGTTGTAGTAGTAGTAGTAGTATCAGTTGTAGTAAGAAAAGTAGCAGTAGTAGTATTAGAGGTAGTAGTGGTAGTAGTAGTATTCTTACAATGTGAGAACTACCTGGTAAAGAATACAAGCTAACAGTCCTTTAACTAGAACAACATGATGCAGTACAGGAAGTGTAACAACGTTTCAGGCTGTTGCCTCTTGAGTTGTAACAACTAGCGTGTCTGTCTGTGTGACTGTTCATGTTCATGTCAATGCATGCTAGGTGTGTCTGTGTCCTTGAATGCATGTGCACACAAATAGACGAGGCCTGCAGAATGAGGTCCTACGTGGCTTTATTGACTTCTAGGATGATGACAAATAACAATAATGGATGCTCGAGGGCTGCAGCGTTGCTTGGCCATTATATACAGAGTACAGAGGTCATACTGTGTGCAGCCTCTTCTCCCCTGCCTCCCATAATGCAGTGATATTAACTACAGATAGACATGGCTGAACAAGGGATGTTAATGTGGTACTCACTTGTCCCCCACTTGTATATTCTCATCCATATCTGATAGTTTTGCTTTCCTGTTGTGATGACGACCGTGTTGTCTTTTACGTTCAGATTGGTCCGTCTCTGCTTCCAATAGAAAGTCAGTAAAATGGTAAGAAAGAGTGACTTTGTAAAGCTGAAAGGCATCAGAAGTGACTGGTAGCCTTGTGTACCACCAGTACTACCACATGGGTCCTTTTCATCCATCATGGTTAAATGTGATGAAAAGCTGCAGAATGAAGCCCGACAATAAGGTCTAATTGTGCCTATGAATTATATATATTTTACTCATGACACCCAGTTAAAGTGCAGGGGTGTCATTTCTGACGTGTGGTCTATGACATGACGTATAACGAGGTCTAATCGTGATGAACGTGCTGCACAACGAGGTCTGACAATGAAGGCTAATCAAAATAGACCCTCATCAAATGAGGTCTGACAATACAGTCCATCACAACAGACTACAGAATGAGGCGCGTGATGGTTGATTTGACAGGCTTGTACAGGCTCTTCTGGATTTGAAGAGATTTGTTTCGAACGTCAAAATAAAAGATCCACGATCTGAAAAATGTGACAGCTGCTCTTACAAATGATTGATGGGAGAAAATTAAAACAAATCACCGTACTTTTTGCGTGTCCTTGGTTGAAAAATGATTTTTCAGACTGGATTCTTAATATTGAGAGACACAATCATGAGTGGTCCAAATAGGTCCAAATATACACAAGGTAGTCAGGTGACTGATTTGTGACCAACATACTTACACACTGTAAAAACCCACAGTTCAAAATAGTGAAATCAACTCACTAACTCGATGTTTTAGATGTTGTCATTTTCAACGGTAGCAACTTATGATTGTGAGTTCACGTCTTGTGACTTAAAGTGAGGAGTTGAAAGAACGTCTTACCAAACGTTACCTCAACTGATCATATAAAGTTGATTAAAATATTGTTAGCTTGTTAGCAGACTTCCCAGCATGCATTGTATTTGAGTTACTTCTCCAGAAAGCGTTCACTTCCTGTTGTTTGATAAAGTTACAGGATGGAGATTATTATTATTATTATGGTATGTGGGTATTGTAGGTGAATCATTAATCAGTTTCTGATTAAAATAAAATCATGATAACCGTGATGGACATTAGTATCCAGTTCAATTACTACACCTGATACTCCCTTAATATTACGTTTTGAGTGGTATCTACTGCTTGTACTTGT
This sequence comes from Hoplostethus atlanticus, assembly GCA_034670405.1. Classification (NCBI taxonomy): domain Eukaryota; kingdom Metazoa; phylum Chordata; class Actinopteri; order Trachichthyiformes; family Trachichthyidae; genus Hoplostethus; species Hoplostethus atlanticus. The sequence continues at coordinate 3,823,399 of JAXDDX010000008.1, forward strand.
ATAAATACAAAGTGTACTTGTTGCAATGTAGTGTAACAATCTTATCACACATGAACAACTGAGACTAGAAACCCTTTCACTAGTGAAGGAGTAAATAACTGGAATGCAGTGAATTCAAATATTTTTCACTTATATGATGAGAACTTTGCTGACTTACCTTATCATCTTCGGTTCACTCAGTGAGTTTTACTACATTAGAACAACTACTACTACAACTTTGACCCAACTAGTTTGTACTATTTCAGTCAACTTGAAATTTTAAGGCAGCAAGGAAACTTCAGTTTTTAAGTTGAAGTACCTTAATACTTTTTGCAGTGCACAGAGAATACACAGAGAAAGTTAAAGTGTGTCCTGCAGAGTTACATATTATATATACATATATATATACTGTATATACATATACATTTTCACGAGGGAGGTTTTAACACAAATGCATTCAATGACCCGCTGAAAGTTAAGTGGATCCTCTTGATGAAAAAGCAGATTCTATAGGAAGGGAAATGGTGAAGCAAAGGCCTTGAATAGATTAAATTAGACTGGTCTGGTTTTATTCCGTTCTTGCCAAAGTGGGAGTCAAAACACGTCGATAGGTTTGCTCATCTTTGCACTTTAGCTGAAAAAAAAAGGAAAAATCTTCTGCAAAACAAATGATGGAACTGAATGGTTTCAGGTTGGAGGACAGGAAGTAGGAGGAAGGGAAGAGAAGAGCAATGGCAGCTGGTTCCCTCTCTTGTTTTGTTTGTTTAGTCACTGATGAAGGTGAGAGGGGCGGGGCACACACACACACACACAAACACACAAACACACACACACACACACACAAACACACAAACATCACACACACACACACACACACACGTATATGCAGTTCTTTGTCTTTCTCAAACAGCTTTCTAGAGGCAGCTCTTAACAGTCAGCATATGAGTGTGTGTGTGTGTGTGGTGAATGATGTATCACTCAATGCTGAACACTCAGTCAGAATGTGCAGGTGACACTAAAGTCTGAACAGCTTGAGGAAACTCTCACTCAGTGGAGCTCCACTACCTCTGATGATCCCCATCTCTCCAATGAAACAGCTTCTGAGACTGAGTAGAGTATTAGTATAGTAGAGACTATTAAGACCTCCTGCACATTAAAGAAACTGGCTTTTCATTACTTTTTTATATGAAAGCACTTTGGGTATGAAAAATCTCTTTTTCATGACTTTTTATGTCTCTTTATCTTTTACATTTTACTGACATGAAGGGTTATACCTGTTAACGTTTTGAATGCCCGAATCCCCAGCACGCAAAACAAATGTGCCTTCGGGTACTAATAAAGAAACCTTGACCCTTGACCCTTGACCCTTGGCTCCGAGAGGCTTTCTGTGGCTCTTCAGTTGATACCACGTTCATAACACCTGAACGTCATAACAGCTATCTGTCACCTTCATACTGATTCATCCCCCATGTCAACTCTCATTAGGTCTTCATATAGTATTTATGCCACTTGTGACATCCTAGTGGAACAGCATGTCAATGTATGGAGTGAAAATTGCAAAATAAAAGCCCACTTCCAACCATATATTTTACAAGAACTGACATAATAGAGAGGGACATATTGGAAGCAGCGGTCCACTGTGTTGTCACCCCGATATGTTGTTGAGGAAATGATTTGGGAGTTGACCCTGGCACTGGTCAGCCCCACTTGGCCCTGTTGCAGACAAGCGGCTATGGCATCCCACAACTTGGTACAGGAAGTGTTTGACAGCGTGGCTAGTTAAGAGTGATTGATGCCCTCAGCTCTCTCAGCTGTTAAAGAGAGACGAGGGGGAACAAGTGATGCAAATCGAATTGGAAGCTGCCTGCTGGCATCTGACGGCAGGAATGGTGATTAAAAACACATTATGACAAAGACAACATCTGGCGGTACATTGGAAGCGTTAGCGTTGTTAGCGGCACAGTAGCATAGCGCTACATTAGCCCGGCAGAATGAGCACAGAGGATGAAAGGTGTGCAGACATGAGTTTACGCTCCAAAAGATGAAAAACTGAATTAGTTGAGGAGGCAAGCAGACATGCTGGAGTCAGGATTTAGATGCATGACGATGCTTTGGGCAAGATGTCACTATATATGTGGAGTTTTTTCATTTTTCATTGGATTTTCCTTTTAAAAGTAATCTGAAAATTGATTGAAAAAACATTTCTGCAACAGCAATTGAAAGTCAGTGGGTTAAGAGTGTGCAAATGAAGCGTGGACCTGCTCCATGCTCCGGCAATACTTTCAGCATTTGTATTGCTATTCTGGATACAAGGCTTTAGTATTGCTGAGGAGTGAATCTAACTGTGCCAGTATAGATGCATGCAGGCCATCTGGGTCTTTACAGGGAACAGCCAAGTTATTAGCAGTGCTACCAGTCTCTCCTAATGCCTTTTATCATTACAAAGGTATTAATTCTTGTCAATTCTGTTGACAGCAGAGAACCAAATAGTTAACACTATGACAGCCCAACCCAAATACAAAACAGACCAAATACAACCGTAATTTCAGAAGTACCTCAAATGTAAATGACTGCAAAATTCATTGGTAAGCATTTTTAAAGAATGATCCACAGAAAAACCTTTTCCATTTTTAAGATTCCTCATATTTCCAAAAAGTAAATTACTCAGAAACATGTTTTTTTTTTTCCATTTACACCCACCCATACATCTTCTACATTTCATGATAGATTATCAATGGTTTGCTTTGCTGCCAGTGTAAAAATGCCAGCTGTCAATTGCATAAAAAAACAGCAAATCAGGATCCCGTTTCTGCAGGATGCCTCTTTTATCTGATGGAGTCCAAAACATAAGGAAATAAACGATGACAAATGAAGGCAATTTTCTCTGATGATAGACAACAAAACGCAACATCTGTTGCGGCGCTGTTAGCTTAATGTGGCGTCATCCTGGCAAAGCATGCGTGGAGGATTGTCAGAACGAGCTTCACTCAAGGTCAGTTGATGTGTTGTCAAGGTTACCCAACTCCCTGCCTCCCGAGGATGGATGACAACGGCAGTTCTGATTGTTCAGGCAAACATGGTGAACATGTTATTTCTACAGTTTGATGACTTCCAAGATGATGTATGTGGGCGTGTGTGTGTGTGTGTGTGTGTGTTATGAGTTGATGTTTAAACCATGCATCAGTGGTGACAGTCGGGCCGATATCACCCCGAGAACATCAAAGGTTTTCTGAAGCTTCGATCCATAACTACTAGCAGAGACATTAAGAGAGAGAGAGGCTGATGGATGGATACAGAAGGAGAGACAGAAACAGAAACTCAAGCCTCTTTATGTGAATGCACTGGCAATATCCATGATTTAGAGCACTCCCCGGCCCGAGACCGCTCCGCTAACAGTAACTAATGGCCTCCTCTCCACACAAGATGCAGGTGATTGTGATTCTCCGCCCCGAGGTGCTGGGGTCGGCATTACGAACCTTCTCCCACCATGTGTCATCATCAGTAGCGGCATGTCTCCCATGTATGTTAGCTCCCATCTTATTTCCCCTCCATACACGCCCACACTCTCACAGCAGCTGTAAATATAACGTCTCTTTTCACTGTTTCTATTCCTGCTAACAAGACAAACTGCCTTGACGCCCTCCGTGAGTGCCTTGCAGATATCGAGAGCTGGATGTCGCAATAGTTTCTTCAACTCAGTGAATCTGAAATTGATCTTTTTGGTCCCATCAACTTAATCCACAATACACCAGGTAGCCTGTCTTTGAATGTGAAGCCAGTGGCCAGAAATGTGTTTTTCTGACAGTATCCGTTCCTGCAAGGTAACTGTTTTTCCTGGTAACTAGACTCTTAATTGAACCAGGAGTGATTGTGTGTTGAGCCTCCCTGATAGTTGTTGGCAGTAGAGGGCAGGGTGGTTTAGTGGTTAGAGACACTGTAACAAATAGATTACAAGTTTGATCCCCACTAAGAGCCTTCTTGAAGTGTCCTTGAACGAGACGCTGACCCTGTGTTCACGCTACGAGCAACTTGGTTGATGGATCTCTCTTCTGATCTACTGCAGGCAGTGTGATCTATGAGCTGGTCTTGTGCAGCTACAACGTTTCCAACAGTCAAACCATGTACTTTTTGCATTGAAATTGTATGAGTTAACATAGCTAGCTAGCAAGCGCTAATCAAGTAGCATTTTTACTTACCAACAATGGATGCAACCGTTCCCCAAGCATTGACTTTGAGACGATGAGAGAAATCACATTAGTAGGGCAACAAGGAACCCGCCGAAACCCGATTGGCTGTCGATGACCGATGACCGCAGGAAGGTCAGGCGTGGCCAACGTTACTCGACAAGCTTGTTGACCATCCGCTAACAGGAACGTGTGTGTCGTGGCACATCGACTGGGTTTCCTGGTCATTCAGCTCCATAGTAACTGACTAGACATCTTTATTTGTGTTGCTCGTGTTGCTCCTGCCTGCTCAGTCATCGTAAGTCTGGATAACATGTCGGCTAAAACATAAACAATTTTCTGCAAAACAAACAGAGTTTAATTGCACGTCACTGAATTAGATAAAATGACATGATGAATAGTGAGCTGAAGTGGAAGTTCACGTAGCGGAATAGACAGGTGGGAACCAGTCGGGCGGGGATGATGTCGACTTCCGACTCCCTCTGAGACAAACGCAGGAAAACCTTTTGACTGTATCAAAGGATTCACTCCTTGAAAGGAAGTGTAATTACTAGCACGTTGTATACTTTCAGATATCACACACAGTCAACACACGCACACCCAACGCAACTGTGTGATGCTGCACAGAATTAGCCAGACTTCAAACCATCCCACTATTGAAGTAGCATTTCATCCTTATTACATCTAAACTCTTTAAATGAAAAAAACAGTGAAGGCTTCCAACATTGCGATTTCGTCGATGAAAAACAAAATTAAAGTTATTTTATTTATTTGAGTAACACACCCGAAGACAAACTTTCTTATCTGAGAGAGATTTGACCGCAGTGATTCCCAGACTTGTTGGAAGTTTCGGCCACCGGAGAACCGATCTTCTGACGCAACACTCAGAAACACTTTGACCAGATCTGTGGACGCACAAGCAGCATGGGTAGGGGGAAACACCCGGGGAAGCATCTGACTCTGAAAGTTGATTCATAATCAATATTAAATGTTACAACCAACTTTAAACAAATAATTTAGAGAAGGAATTCAACTTGTGTGTGTTGGGATACGCTGCAGCGCTGGTCAGAAATACCCCGTGTGTTGATGTTGAAGTTTACAGTGTTGATGTTCTTAAGCGTTCCTCTTGAGTGGATTGACTCAAATGCTCTCGCCCATTAAAGGGGAAGTCCGGTATTTTTAAACCTGGGCTCTATTTGTACAAATTCGTCATTTATACCGCAAAATAGGAAACCTTTGTTTAACCTCTTGCTGCAACAACTCACCTCATCTTTCAGATTTCAGAGCGAGACTTCTGTTTCTGGTTAAACAAAGGTCTATCTCTGTAGCGATCCTTTCCGTAATGTTGTCAGACACTTCCAATAACAATCTGAGCCTGTCAGTGGCAAAAACAAGCACTTTTAGTGGACGTACTTCGATCGTCCCATTTGCCCCAAAGGATTACGTTGCAGCCATTTCAGCCCGTTTCACGACTGCCGACTGAGGCGATCTACCAGAGCAATTCCAAAACCTTTTGTACCTATTTTGCGGTATAAATGACGAATTTGTACAAATAGAGCCCAGGTTTAAAAATACCGGAATTCCCCTTTAACTCAACGTTACATATAAAGTTAACCAGGATGAAGAGATCACATTGACAGATTGTGGGCCTGGTATTTACAGGGAATCCTCTGCAGGTTTGGCCTCAAAAAGTATGGAAAGTTAACTCGATACTTGACAGATGTTGAAAAGTTTAGGAAGTACATAAAACGTCTGGGAACTGCTGGTCAACCTCGACACACACAACCACACATCTTGTGTTGTTGTACAGTCATTTCACATGGTGTTATTTATTGTTCTTTCTCTTCGGCTATAGAGCAATATGGCCTAGTTGACCATTGGAACATATTGAACACTGAGAGTCAAGAAATGAAGGTCTGGAAAAAGCATGGAGTGGAAAATATGTGGCGGTAAACCAGAATGGGATGTAATGGCGGCTGAAGTTAAAGTGATATTGAATTGCAGACCAACAACACACCTTGTGGTGTCGCGCAGCAAGACGAGATCTGAAGTAGCTGGAGAAATGACAGGTAGGAAAAGCTCAATAACACGAGTACTCCACTTTAATGAGAGATGAGAGATGCTGCTGAAAATGAGGCTCAACAGGGTAAAAAAAAAATGAAACACGTAATGAATGTTTCAATCAGCTGGGAGATAAAAGGGCAGCGGGAAATGAAAATTACACTTAGTGAAAAAAGAAAAGGGGAAAAAAAACCTGAGTAATTGAGTGGAGACATTTAATTTGTCATGGTCTTATTGAAGTGTCTGCACAGCCACACACACACACACACACACACACACTCATAAAGACAGGATAGCATGAACACACACACACACACACACACCTCTGAGACCTGGCCTGGGTTCCCATTGTAAATGCAGCAGTTCATCTGTGTGAGCTGTAGTTGAGTTGGTAGCTAATTAGTTTGGCACAGCAGCGTCTTTCTCAGGGTGTGTGTGTGTGTGTTGGAGTGTGTTGGTGTGTGTGTGTGTGTGTGTGTGTGTGGATTAATCCTTGTGCTTCTTGTTGTTCTACACCACTGGTCCTGCCCTGCATACCCCCCCACTCCCCCACCTGTCTGTCTCTCTCTCTCTCTCTCTTCTCTCTCTCTCTCTCTCTCTCTCTCTCTCTGCCTGTCTCTCTCCCTTCCTCTCATTGGCTCCATCTTTCCTTTCAGTTTCTTTTTCCTCTCTCCATTTTCTCTGTTCTCTCCATAACCAGCTACTTATCTTTTGTCTCAACGTTTCTCTCGTTTTGCAGTTTGTTTTTCTCTCTTTTCTGCCCACGTTTCAAATTTTCTCCCATGCATTTTCCTTTCTCACCCTCTCTCTCTCTCTCTTCCCATCCTCCTCATCCTCTCTCTCTCTCTATCCATCCATCCCACCCTCTCCTGTCTAAAGAAAGCCCCTGGTATCTGTCTAATCCAGTGTGTTCTCAGTGTCTCTCGTCTCACCGCTCACCCTTCATCTTTCTCTCTCTCTCTCTCTCTCTCTCTCTTCCCTTCCTCTCCCTGGACTAAAGAAAGCCCCTGGTATCTGTCTAATCCAGTGTCTTTCTCCCCCTTGCGCTCTCTCTCCCTCCATCTTTCCATCGCTCTTTCTTCCCCTCTTCCTCCTCCTCTCGCTGGACTAATGAAAGTCTGTGGTGTCGGTCTAATCCTCTGGCTGTGTGCTCTCAGTCTCTTTGTTGGTCAGATCTGACTAATGCCCTCCGTCTCACTCGGCGGCGCAGGAGCCTCTTACCTCAGCCCTCACGGACACACACACACACACACACACACACACACACACACTCGTTCTCCTTGGGAAACAACAATACTACTTCCCTAAAAATGTATTTTCCAGTCTCCAGCTTGTACACATCTCTCAACCACAACTGCACTTACTTTTCATGAACTTTCTCACACACACACACACACACACACACACACACACACACACACACACACACACACACAAACATGAGTGCTGCTTTGGCAATGCTCCCTTTGCTCTCTCTCTCTCGCTCTCTTTCGTTTACCATTGATGATCGTACACTTTAGCCTGGATTGGTCGATAGTGTTCCTGGCGGCAAAAATCACCACTCAGAGTGTGTGTGTGTGTGTGTGTGTGTGTGTGTGTGTGTGTGCACCATCATATACCCTGGTCCAGCAGTTCTCCCAGAAATGTTTCTTGGCAAGGCGGAAGGCCCCTTTGAAACAACATTTAGACCGTATGACTCTAAAACACTTTGTACAAATCGATAGAAATTCAATTACTTTTGGCAGAACGACACCTCCTCCAGTCGGGGGCGTCCTTCCTGCTGCTCCCATCCAATATTAGACCTCCTCTACGTTTACCAACACTCGGGATCGCTAAGCACGGAGCGTGGAGTCGAGGTGTCCAACCGGGTGCCACTGGGATCCAAGAGGCTGCAGACAAACACTCCAGTCGAGGTCACTGATCAGTTCCCCTTTGTCTGAAATCGGCTTTTCAGTGACGTTCGGGGTGTTATGGGGGTGGATACAACTTCCTGTGGGCGTGTTGTATGGGCGTGGTCAGCGGCGAGGCTCAGGAATGTCGTAGCAACAACAATAATGGAGGAACACAGTAAGAAAGTTCTCCTCCTCCTTCGCCGTTTGCTTCATGGATGCCGGTTACCTCAGCCTCAGGGGGCAGATGTTGTTTCAGGAACTTGGACAACTGAGGGAAAGGAGGGCGGGGCTAACGATGCACTTCTCAACGTGCATGTTGTAGCTCATCAACCATGTGACCCTGGCTTGGATGTAACGGGGGTGACAGTAGGTATGTCGCCTGAGGTCCCTTCGCATCTCCACCAGGCTCACCAGTTAAGTTCTGGCGCTCAGGAACCTCCATGCCTGCTCAGCATCCATCTGACCTCTACCTACCCTACGCTGCTCTACACTGACCCCTTCACCCTCAACATCACAACAGATCATTTTCAACCTCGGCATCATCAGTCACAGTAATAACTTCATTAAGGCAAGCGGCCGCCCCGCCCCTGACTGGCCCATTAGAGGGGAGACCCTGGCCTCATGTGACCCCAGACATCCTGTTAATGGCTGATATGGATGCACCGATGCACCGTGTCCCAATAACTCACACAGGCAAACCTTTTAGTCGATGTCGGAGGGTCGGCCTGTCATTTGTGTTCATGATAAATACAGTATGTCCTGTATTCTGGTTCTGATATTGATTTTTTTTCTACCTTCCCATGCTTGCTGCAGGCAGCATGGCATCATTGACTTTGCATTATGATGTGGGTGTGTGTGTGTGTGTGTGTGTGTGTGTGTGGCCATGAGCGTTAAAGAGCTCAGTCTTTCACAATACCGACAGTGTTTGTAATATTTTACAGTCATTAGATTGCTTGTTTATGGAGAATGTGCAATAAATCACCCCGAAAGCAAAACCAAACACAAGTGTGTTTATCAACAGCGGAAAGATTTTTCATCTGTTGCATTTTCAGCTGTGAACACGTTAGCGAGGGGTTGAGGGGTTGAGGGGTTGAGGGGTTGAGTCGCGGCCGTAGGAAGGAGGGTCGAGCTCGATGGCGAAACGGTCGTGTGAACTCCAAAAAAGATTTTCTTCTTCTATTTTGTAACGTTTTACATTTTGTTGTAAAACGTTTTTTTGCTGTATTTTTTTAGCAGAACTCACATAAACCCTGGTGGTATATTCTGTTGGGCTGCCGGTCTCAGAAAGATCAGATCAGAATCAGATTGGCTGCAATAGTACGACAGCAGGAATCTGACCAGGCTAGTTAAGATTTTGACCTGGTAAGAAACAACGTGATCATACTGAAACTACGACCTCACACACTTTGTTATTCTAGTGAAGAAAGAAAAGGAACATTTCGACAAGCACAAATCCACAAGAGCAACAAAAAAAATGAGGTAGTTTTTATGGTGATATCGGTGCAGAGACCGAACCGAATGAAGCGAAGGTCTTTCAGTTTCATGGTGTGACTGACACACCTAGCAGGCTCACATACAGTAGAAAGGCACAATGCATTTAACACATTGATGACATTTAACTGAGTACAACTAATTTATCACTAATAAATAAAGTTTTGTTCATTAGATATCCACTTTTGCAAAAAAGTGTCACCTGCTCTTGTTTTATAGCACAAAATCAAAACAAATGATACTTTACTTTTTAAAAGATGGTAGGCAACAATAAAGATGAGATCCTCTGTAAAGTAGAAAAACTGAATTATCCATTTCAGGATTTTCTTTCCCCAGAATTGATAAATATAATTTTAGAACGAAACCTTTAAAAAACACATTTATTATCTACTACAGTACTGTGCAAAAGTCTCAGGCACTCTAGATTGTTTTATATAAATTTGGTATTAGATGTTTATTTGTTTGTTTTCTGCATCAGTGTTTTACTTTACTGCTCTTTAAATGTTTTGATATTTAGAAACTTTCATTTTTGCTTATGGATTTTTTCCCCATGTTTTATTTAGAAATTTTCAATTTTCAGTTAACAAACAAGGGACACAATTACAAAAAGAGAAAATAAATCACCCGCCTCCCCCCTCCCTCCACCCTCAAGGAAATAAAACAGACGAAAGACAACAACAACAACAACATAACTACCTGCTCTTATAGGATACAGAAAAATATGAAAAGCAACACAATCAGCACCAGCTATTGAGTGGACGTCTACAATATGTTTCGCTGACTTGAGAGGGAAAGATAAAACAGATAAATATACAGTGCATACACATAATACAGTATGGTAGACACATATATGCACATATATACATACACAAAGATATTCAGGATCATTTCGACAGATAAGATAGGAATGGTTGCCACATTGTATCAAAGGTTGCAGATTTGAGAGAAACATTGTATCGGATCTTCTCCATGTGCAGCAGATTGGTGATTTCAGCTAGCCAGGTTTTAAAACAGGAGCATCTTCACCTTTCCAAAGGGTTAGCATATTCCTTTTTGCAACAACCATGCCATATTGTATCGTCTTTTGTTCCAAACGGGACAGAATTAATAGATGTCTGGTTTCGCCCAAGATGGCAGTATACGAGTCCGGTGTAAGGTCACAATTATATACTTTGGAGAAGCATTTCAAAATATCTGACCAGAACTTGCTTAGTTTGGGGCAAGACCAAAAGAGGTGGCCCAATGTGCTGATTTACATTTTGGGCAGACCTGTAGATTCAAAGTGATGTGAGAATGGCGTACAGTTTCGTCCAGGTCACCGTTCACATCGGCTCTTCGCCCTTTAGCTCCTCGGCTGCACCGCGCCGTCTCTGGTTTGAGCTCCCAGCGAAGGCAGCAGGCGCCGGTCCAACCCAAGTCACTCATGTGGGAAGTTAAACTTGTACGAGTCAGCCAAAGGTGAAGTCCACCCCTGCCAAGGGAGATTTTCAGCTTACAAGGTCTCAGGCAAGACTCCTCTGATTCACAAAGGGTGTGTAGAGAGAGAGAGAGTGAATCTATGTGTGTGTTTGTTTGAGAGCGTGTCAGTGTGTGTGTGTGTGTGTGTGTGTGGTATTAATGTGTGTTTGTGTGATCGTTAGATATATGAGGCTACAGGAAACGGCCTTTTCCGTGGAAGCAACTACTCAAGCAGGCGGTGTTTATCCGACGCACAAAGACAACAGCGAGAGCACAGGGCAGTCTGCTGCACGGCAATGGCATCACTGCAATGTGTTGACATTTAAAGATTAAAAGCGCCTTCACACACCGAGGTTTCACGAAACACATCACTTAATAAACTTCAAGAAACTTTTTTTTTTTCTATTCCTGAAAAGTCGAGTCTCTGGAGAAGCATCCATAAGGCGGTAGAGAGACAGAGAGCAGACAGTAGTGATAGAGTAGAGAGAGAGAGAGAACAGAGGGCGAGGGAGGTGGAGAGAGAGTCAGAAGACGGAACAAAGGATGGGAGCGATGATAAGCGAAAGGGCGGAGGAGGAGGAGGAGAGGGGAAAGGTGTCCCCACCTCTCTTGGCGCCGCTCTCCGGCTTCCTGACTAATCCGACAAAAGCTGCCATGAAATCAGCCTCCCTGCTCCCCGCCGCCCGGCCGGCGTGTAGAACCACGGCAGGAGCGAGCGGAGAGAATAACGGAAGAGCAGGGGCGCTAATCCACCTCTCGGCCCGCAGGCTCGGGGGATTTGGGACTAACTCCTATTACTTACCATGAAGGAGGAGGAGGAGGAGGAATGGTTCTCCATGTCCGTCTCCTCGCTCACCTCGTTTCAATCAGTCAAGCTCTCACTTTCTCTCCGTCTTCCTCCCATGACACGGCAATTTGCTCGACTCTCTCTTCTTTCGATGCTCTTTCAGTCTATGCAACCTGGTTCCCTCCATCCCTCCCTCTCCGTCTTCCTCTGCCTCCATCTCCTCTATGTGTCTTTCTAATTCCTCTCTTGGTCTCTCTATCTGTCTCTTCGCCACTCTCTCTCTCTCTTTCTCAGGCTTTGTTAATATGCCTCTATCTCGTAAGCCAACTCGGCTCCCCGAGCGAAGCTGTGAACTCCGCTTCTGTTGCCAATTCACAGAGAGAGACCCGAAAGAGCTCGAGACGGCCGTTAGCAACCTAGCCGTGTGGTTCGGTTTCCTAAGAGGTTGATTCCTCGGATACAAAAACAAACAAGGTATTAGATTATTTATTTTGTTTGATATTTTTGTGCAAGCTCTGCATTATTAGATGGTCTACACTGGAGATAACGTGCAGCAGTGGTCCGAGTCAGACTCGAACTAATGTTGTCGGCAAATTTGATGATAATATCCCCACCCCGCTATACTCCTGTCCTTGCAGCAGCCACCGCTACTGAATCTGGATGAAAGGGTAAACATAAAGAGTAGGATGTCCTATAATAATAGTAGCCAAGCTGCATGCAAGACTTTTCAGACAAATACCACAAATGGTCAGATAACTATTTGATAACTAGTAGGTTGAGTGTAGAGTTACTATATACTATTACACTATTGTTAACACTATACATACTTTATTCATATGTTAAAGATGTGTCTTTATGCTGACGACATGCTGCTGTCATGTACAGTACTGTGCAAAAGTCTCAGGCACATGTAAAAAAAAAAATCACGGAAATACAAACAAAGTAGCGTTCGCTCGCCACTTCAACGGTTTCGTTATACTAATCGAGGATATGTCTGGTAAAAGGTCTTGAGAGTGCTGTTTGCTTGCTTTGCTCACTTCCGTTTCTCTTCTTGTGCAATGATTCACTGAACAGCCAATCAGAGGGCTCTCTCTCACCGACTGCCTCTGCCGCCGATTCAACAAGCTCAATCGGCCACAGACGGTCGGCATCTTCACTTAAGCCCATTGGACGTCTGTCCACCGGTCCCCCCTGATCATTGAATGCACCACACGCCACCGTCCATACTGTAGCTAGCTGTATGTTTGTACTCATGATGTAATGCTAGTTTCTATCCTACGCCACCAGGCCTTCGGAGGCTAATTGACCTTGCAGCAGTGAATGTGTGTGTTGATCAGAACATCTTGAGAGCTAGCCGACCCCGGCGGAGCGCTGTGGCGCTCATCCTGCAGCTAATTATTATCAGCCATCTGCTGAATGCGTACACTCTGCAACCGCTACGCTGCCTCTGTTTCCGTCTCTCTATCTTCTCTGTCTGTCTGTCCCCCCATCTCCGTCTGTTTGTCTGTCTGTCCATCTGTTTGTCTTACTGTTTCCGTCTTTCTAGCTTCTATTCCCATCCTCAGTTTTGACCCAACATCCCCCAAGGGGATCATTAAAGTTTCATATGATCTAATTCTGTTTCTATCTCAGTTTCTGTCCCCTTTCCTCTGTCTCTCTGACTGTCTGCCTGTCTGTCTGTCTGTCTGCCTGTCTGTCTCTCTGCCTATTACTTTCATTTGTGTTTCCTTACACTGTTTATTCCTCCATCACACACACACACACACACACACACACTCCTATCTGGTATCATTGTGTCATCCTGTGTCATCCCCATTTTCTCTTTTGCTCTGGCAAAAACTGTTCCCTGTACAATGCACTCACTCACTCACACACACACACTCACACACCCACGCACACACACACACACACACACAGAAACAACACATACGCACAAACGGCCCGGTTAACCAAGTAGATTTGAACATATGGTTGAAGCGACGTGTAACAACAATATCGGTGAGCTATGACATCCATTACACCACCTTTATGGAGCAGCTAAGCAGTTATTTCCATCTCAGAGAGGCTGCTGTGGAGACGGGGTGGAGGCGGGGTGGAGGCGGGTGGAGGCGGGGCAGCGAGCGGGACGAGACGGAAGAGGGAACTGACAATAAACAACGACGAAGCAGGCAAAGCGGGCAGATAAATCAAAAGAGCGAGGAAAGAAAAATGGAGAGGAAACAGAAGATGACAAGGAGGGGCGGCAGGGAGTACCAGAGGAGAGAGAAGCAGGCTTGTGACTGGGAGGTTGCTGGTTCGAATCCTTGGACCTGCTGGGACAATGATAGACAGACAGACAGACAGACAGAGAGAGAGAGAGAGAGAGAGAGAGAGAGAGAGAGAGAGAGAGAGAGAGAGAGAGAGAGAGATAGATAGATAGGTTTATTGATCCCGAGGGGGGGGGGGGGTACTGGGGTTGTAGCAGCATAAACGTTTCAAAATAAAAGCACAAAAAGACAAAATATTAAAATATAAAATACAATACCTAAATGTAATAAAATACACAATAACCCTGGAGTAGACATTACAGTCAAGGTGTCCTTGAGCAAGGCACTAAACAACTGGAGCTACTCAGTGGGAAAAAAAGTGACTTTCTTGAGCTAAAACTGAGAAAGAGAGATAGACGGACAGACAGACAGACAGACAGACAGACAGACAGACAGACCTCATTCCATTGTTTTGAGACGGAGGGAAAGGGAGAAAAGAGAGAGAAACAGAGGAAGACAGAGAGCCGGAGAGCAGAGAGCCAGTCAGCCAACATGGCTGTTATTGGGCCCTTCACAGAAAACACCGGAGAGTTTCTCTGATTGCCTGCGATTACAGCTAAGTGCAGTATTTTCACAAAGACCCATTTGTTTTGATAAAGACTTATCCCCCCTCCCCGGGAGAGCGTTGGGAAGAGGCTGGAAGAGAGGAAAAGATAGAGAGAAGGCAGGGAGGAGATGAGGGAGAGCTCTCCTTGGTTTGTTGATCCGAATGCTAAATTGTTCTCCATCTCCACTTTCCTCTCTCTCTCTCTTTCTCTCTCCCTCTCTCTCTCTCTCTCAATTTCTCTTTTTATTACTCTCTTACTTTCCCTCCTGACCTGCTTTTCTCCCCTTTATCTTCTCTCTGTCGCTCCCCCTCTCTTCCTCTCCTTCCCCCGTCCTCTCTCCATCCCGCCCTCTCTCTCTCTCTCTCTCTCAGAAAATCAATCAGCCTCTTGGCAGGAATTGAGGCAGCTGCCTTGTAGAGGGTTTCTACCAATGCTGCAGTCCTTCGCTGTGCTCATTGTCGCTGCTTTTCTTGCTGTTGGTGTTCTCTTTGTTTATGGCTGCACGAACCGAGGGGGGTTCACCGACTGGCTATGGGCGGGCACCCAAAGGATCAGTTAGTGGCACGAAATCACTTTAAGCTTTTATTGAATCATATGGAGACAGCGGCATGTTCCTGTTTTAAATAGATTTTTAGTGTTATTTAGTGTTTTATTCTATATTTTTTTTATCCTATTTGGTTTTTTATTTCATTTATTTTATTCTACCTCCTGTTTTTATTCTCTTTTTGTCTGTTTTAATACTTTTTTTCGTTCTGTATATGGATAAAGTTGTTATTTTTTTGCCCCCGGGGCGTCATCTGCTCTCAAATGACCTCCCTGTTTAAATAAAGTTTAGGAAAGATTTCAAGGTAAAAAGTCTTTTGAACCTAAATCTCAAAGTGGGGCTGTAATAGAGAAGAGCCGTCCTGAATCTCCTAATTGCGACGCCATATTCGCCCTGTTTGGTGTCGGCGGTATGGACACTTCTCCGTCCACAGGAAGTGACTAATTGTAACTTCCGAAGAAGAAAGCTCACCAGCATCTTTTACTTCCCTCGTCCCGTCGGTATCCTTTTTCAAACTGTCAACTCGCTGCCATTTGAGCTGCCAGCGCGCCGAGTCGCCGAGTCGCAGCTGGAGAAGGGATACCCGTCATTATTCCAGAGACACTGGCATCCGTCCATCCAACTGCTATGTTGTGTTACCAAAGCCCTTACAAGTCCCTTCCAACACTATTCTGAGATGTAAACAGAGACAAGATCACACTTCCTTGGATCCATTCAACCAAATAAATCAATTATACAATCATATGGTAAATAACAGCTCCTTTAAATAGCCGCCATACCGCCCCTTTGTCTGCTCTCGAGTCACGGGGAGCGTAATTGTGAATTCACTGAACAGGGACGTTTTTACACCACTTTGATTTATTAGGCTGTTCCTGCGTGGCATATGGCGGTGGGAAATGTGTCCAAACACAACAAAGCTGTTAATGTTCTTTGATGCA
This sequence comes from Hoplostethus atlanticus, assembly GCA_034670405.1. NCBI lineage: Eukaryota > Metazoa > Chordata > Actinopteri > Trachichthyiformes > Trachichthyidae > Hoplostethus > Hoplostethus atlanticus. The sequence continues at coordinate 3,839,587 of JAXDDX010000008.1, forward strand.
GCAAAAAAACAAATAATTACTAATCCCCGGTTGGTGGCGCAGAATAATGCCCCGTCATCCATCTGAGCCATTACATAAAAGCAACATGAAGGCTAATTATCATTGGCGATAACCTGCATTAGTCTCCGGTCACTGGGCTTCTTGTTTCCAGTGGAAAGGCTTTCTTTGTCCCCTTGGGGCATCCCATTTAGACCAAATCACTTCCAGCCACCCCACTGGCTGAGCATTAGACGGACGACCAGAACCACCTCTCCGAGAGGACACGGGGGGGGGGGGGGGAGCGATGGCAGTGTAATGATGGGCTGTCACAGGCTAGGACATCTACTGGTCAGAAAACAAACCCGGGGATCATGGGGTTGTGGTTAAAATGGCAAGCATGGCGGAAAAAAATCCAAGTGGAAATTGTGGGACTTGCTTTAGTTTTCTCCTCGAATGGCCACATCGTAAAAGCTCCCATCGTAAATCGGCTGTTCTGTTAGCGCTCTGACAGCTTCTATGGGTTTTTCCAAACGTCTCTGAGGTGAATGCTTGCCAGACTAGTCCATGTTGACCTTCTGGTGGCTGAAGGGAGAACAAAATCTGAATCCTCCACAATTCTCTTCGGTTAAAGGACCAACAGCCAAGTTAAAGCAACGGCGCAGGGCGGAAAAGTGTGATGTTCACCACCGCCAAGTCTGTATTCCTCTGTCGTTACTTTCATCTCAAAGGGAAAATTCAGTTTCAAACAGAATTTAAACCAATAATCTTTCCAACCTGTTCCAAATCGACTCCGTTATGAAGCTTTCCTTATTTAACCAAGACTAAAACCTTCCCAACATCACCTCAACCAAATAATAATAATAATAATAATAATAATAATAATAATAATAATAGTACCCAAAGACGCTTACAACCAAAGTTGTAGTTGCCAAAAACTACCCTTAACCTTAAAACCTAACCTTAACCTTAACTTAACCAAAACTTAACCTTTACCAAAGTCCTTTTAGCTGCCCTAAGCTGTTTTAGTTGCCCAACCTCAACCGAAAGTAGTTTGCTTTTGCTGTGTAGGTCGTCTAGATACAGTATGAATCATGGGTCCATGGGTTTTAGTCCGACCGTTGTTGTTGAACACGTTGAATCTGCTGTCTCACCAAGAGACGCCTCCTGCTCCAGAGCTGCTCCGTCCACGGTGGTCTCCCTTCGCCGAGGAGCTTCATTCAATGGATGAATTCAGCTGCAGGTGTATCACCAGGTGGAGGTGGTTTACCGGGACACCTGCACCAGGAACCTGAACACAATGACAGCAATGTGGTTTCAGTTTAGGGTGATGTGGTGATTTTTGTGTTTTTTACTTAACAAAAGCACTATGAAGCTTTTGGGAGATTTTCATCCAACAGCCCTACTGTTTAACCTCCATTACTTCTTGCAAACCCTCACAGATAGTATAGTGGGATTCAGGAAAACAAACAGATGGGTGTGGATGGAGGAGGAGGGAGTCGGGGGGGGGGTGTATATGCACTTTGCTCATCACACATCAGCCGCTTTAAAAAGCAGAGATGTTTCCATCGATGGGTAAAGCAGAGAGAGGCCTTTTCACCTTGAAATGTGCTGCGTTTCTGTCTAATCTTCTTTCCTCCTTAAAAAATTACCTTTCTGAAGGGTGCTGAGGTTCAGAGGATCAATAGATCACTCAGGCTGCAAATGTATTATCTTACAAAGGAAGGGGGGAGGGTGGGGAGAAGGGCGGAAGAGAAAGGAGGGATGGATGGAGAAGGGAACAGAGGGAAGGGGGAGGAGAGGAAGGAGAAGGAGGAAGGCATCGGAGGAAAGAAAGGATGAAGGGAGGACGGAGAAGAGAGATGAGGGATGAATAGAGGCATGGGGTTAGAGGGTTCAAGCAAGTGGAGGGATGAAGGGAAAGAAAAAGGAGGCTGGGAAGGGAGAGATGGATGTAGGGAGGAAGGGATGAAGAGGGTTAAAATGAAAGAATGTACAGGCCAGGCAGCCATTAGGGATATAAGAAAAGAGTGAGAGACTGGAAAAAGGATGTCAGAGAGCGGAGGGAGGTGTGATAAATAGGCAGGTATCTTTGAAGGATGGGAGGCGAGAGGTCTGGAGAGAGAGGGAGGAAGTGGAGAAAGGGTAGAGAACAAAATGTCAGCTATGATTGAGGGCTGTGAGAGGGTATTTTTGGATTTGGATTTCAGTAGAAGTGCATTTAACTGCTGGGGAAAATGTCAAACGCGAAGACGTGAAGAACACCCTTTAGAAATTAAATATTAGCAAAAGTATATACGCACACACCGATCAGCCATAACAATAAAACCACCTGTCTAATATTGTGTAGATCCCCCTCGTGCCCCCAAAACAGCTCTGACCCGTCGAGGCATGGACTCCACAAGACCTCTGAAGGTGTCCTGCGGTATCTGGCACCCAGACGTTAGCAGCAGACGTTAGCAGTAGACGTTAGCAGTAGACGTTAGCAGTAGACGTTAGCAGCAGACGTTAGCAGCAGACGCTCATGTGCCCATTGTAGGCGCTTTCGGCGGTGTACAGGGGTCAGCATGGGCACTCTGACTGGCTACTGACTGAGGTGTTCTGACACCTTTCCATCATAGCCAGCATTCACTTCTTCAGCCATTTGTGCTACAGTAGCTCTTCTGTGGGATCGGACCAGACGGGCTAACCTTCGCTCCCCACGCACATCAATGAGCCTGAAGGTAGTTTACCCTCTGGAAGACGAGCACAAGGTTGGATGAGGACTCAGATCGGACTGTAGTGAAGTACAACGTATGCTAAGCTGGAGGACACAGAGTAAAAATGAGATGAGAGACTGATAGGGTGAGGTGTGTGTGTGTGTGTGTGACCGATAGGGCGAGGTGTGTGTGTGTGTGTGACCGATAGGGTGCGGTGTGTGTGTGTGTGTGTGTGTGTGTGTGTGTGAGACCGATAGGGTGAGGTGTGTGTGTGTGTCATCTCTGACTTAATGCTGATGTAATTATCTTAGGTCATTGTTTTTGTGTGTGTGTGTGTCACACACACTGATATAAATGAATGAATGATAAATGATGAAAAAATAGAATCACTTGACGGCGACATTGAGCCTCTCCTTCTCTTTCTTTCTCTCTCAAACACACACACACACACACACACACACACATCCCCACAGACAGATCAATACAGTCTCATTTCAAACCTTGTGGAACCAAAGTTCTCCATTGCAGAAACAGCAAGACACAGAGAGAGAGAGAGAGAGAGAGAGAGAGAGAGAGAGAGAGAGAGAGAGAGAGACAAAGAGAGAGAGAGAGAGGTAGGGTGTTAGAAACAAGGTATAAAAGGAGAGCTGGAGTCCGATAAAGGTGTTTGAGGTTGTTCTTCTGTCTGAATGGCTGTGTGTGTGTGTGTGTGTGTGTGTGTGTGTGTGAGTTTTGAGGCCTGCTCTGCAAGCCTGTTTCTCACTTTGTCATTGATCTGTCTCTCACCTCCTCTGCCTCCTCCTTTCTGTCTCTACTCCTGTCTGAGTGTGTTTTCCTGTTTTAGCTCAGTAGAGAGGTCGGTAGAGAGGTCGGTAGGGAGGTAGGTGGTGAGGTAGGTAGAGAGGTAGGTAGAGAGGTAGGTGGTGAGGTAGGTAGAGAGGTCGGTAGAGAGGTAGGTAGTGAGGTAGAAAGTGGGGTAGGTAGAGAGGTCGGTAGTGAGGTAGGTAGTGAGGTAGGTAGAGAGGTAGAAAGTGGGGTAGGTAGAGAGGTCGGTAGTGAGGTAGGTAGAGGTAGGTAGAGAGGTAGGTAGTGAGGTAGAAAGTGGGGTAGGTAGAGAGGTCGGTAGTGAGGTAGGTAGTGAGGTAGGTAGAGTGGTAGGTAGTGAGGTAGGTAGAGAGGTAGGTAGAGTGGTAGGTAGTGAGGTCGGTAGAGAGGTCGGTAGAGAGGTCGGTAGAGAGGTAGATAGTGAGGTCGGTAGAGACGTAGGTAGAGTAGGTAGTGAGGTTGGTAGAGATGTAGGTAGTGAGGTAGATAGTGAGGTAGATAGTGAGGTCGGTAGAGAGGTAGAGTGGTAGAAAGTGAGGTAGGTGGTAGGGTCGGTAGAGAGGTAGGTAGTGAGGTAGGTAGAGAGGTAGGTAGTGAGGTCGGTAGTGAGGTAGGTAGAGAGGTTGGTAGAGAGGTAGGTAGTGAGGTAGGTAGAGTGGTAGGTAGTGAGGTAGGTAGAGAGGTCGATAGAGAGGTAGGTAGTGAGGTCGGTAGTGAGGTCGATAGTGAGGTAGGTAGTGAGGTAGGTAGTGAGGTGGGTAGTCAGGTTGGTAGTGAGGTAGGTAGTGAGGTAGGTAGGGAGGTAGGTAGTGAGGTAGGTAGTGAGGTCGGTAGAGAGGTAGGTAGTGAGGTAGGTAGTGAGGTAGGTTGTGAGGTAGGTAGTGAGGTAGAGTTTACAGCTTCACTTCTTAGATCGCCAACATTACAAGCAACTCCAACATGAGGACTACGAAGGTCATTCAACCCTTCAACCCCATTTAGTAATATTCTCCTCTCCTCTCTCCTCTCCTTTTCTCTCCCCCCTCTCTCCTCTCCTCTCCTCTCCTCTCCTCTGTCCTCTCTCCTCTCCTCTCCTCTCCTCTCCATTGTTCTCTCCACTCTTCTCTCCTCTCAAGAGACAAATTAAAGAACTGAGAAAAAAACCAGCACAGTGGAACGGTCTGGAGTTTAATCTGCTTTTGTGTGTGTGTGTGTGTGTGTGTGTGTGGGTGAGAGTGTGTGAGAGAGTGTGTGTCTGCAAGTGTAAGGTATGTGGAGGAGATGCAGTTGTGTATAATTTCACCTCGCTAAGCTCCTCCATTTCCCCAATGTGTGTGTGTGTGTGTGTTTGAGTGTGTGTGTGTGTGTGTGTGTGTGTGTGTGTGTGTGTGTTCACCATTGGCTACACTCCACGGGCTGCAGACTCTGGTGATCAATATATGCACATATATGTGTGTGTAATGGAGTGGAATCTGACAGCGACTGTCAGTCGTCTCTCACCAAAATGGAGCTCAACATAGTCTACTTGTTTGTGTGTGTGTGTGTGTGTGTGTGTGTGTGTGTGTGTGTGTGAGAGAGAGATAGAAAGCATTTTGATTAACATCCGTCTATGCATCGCCTCCCTCCGAGCCACCTCCGAACACTAAAAACCATTACGGGCTCTTTGCTCTACGCCGCTGAACGTTTGTCATCCCATTGTGCTGAACAACAATACTTTTTTCACTCATCGTTCATCCTTTTATGTTTCCACGTTTTCCTGCAGCATTGTCTCGCGCTCCATGTTCCACGGACTGGATCCCATTGTGCTCAACGTATTCCCCGTCATCTTTTTACAGCTCAATTTGCATGGCTATAGGACGTAGGTTTATTGTCCCCGTGTAGCTCAGCGAGTAACTTATCCAGGGTTAGGGGTGAGTATGTATTAACTCATGCAGGGTCGGGGGTTCCATCCCAATTCAATTAAAAGGCGTGTGCTGTGTTACCTGAAGGCAACTTTACAGGAAATTAGATAACATTGACAGGATTGACAGGCAAGTATTTCTGTCAGTCGTCAATTCGGATTATTGATCGGCTTGGTTTCACACACAGTATCAGCTTGATTGATCCCGGTGTTTTTTTTTTTTATTCTTGGTTCTTTCTTTGATGTTTTTAAGTGTAATATCACTTAGTTCACCCATGATGAAATGTCACTGCTGAAACGTATATTCAGGGGAAGGTTTTGGCTACACTTCATGCTCTTCCTCGACTCTTACTAGTATATTTTAGGGATTTCTTCACATGGGAAGACGGGGAGTTCCCAATCCCAGGAGAGGAAAATGACTGTGCTGTTGGGAAACAATCTGAGATGAGTGGACGCAGTTACATAAACAGACACAGGCGTCCATGCATGTGTGTGTGTTTGGTCATCTGTGTGTATTTGTGGTGCACGCAGCAGGGTTTGTGCATGTGTTTGCGTTTGGTCGTCTGTGTGTGTGTGTGTGTGTGTGTGTGTGGGGTGATATACACCCTGGGGGTCAGGAGATGGGATTTTTCATGTCACTGCCACTGCTTTGTTTTTCTCCCGGGAGACTTCAGAGCATCAGTTTCTCTTCACTCTTTTTCTTCTCGTCTCTCTTCCATTATTCTCTCCTTCCTCCTCTTCTTCCTCCTCCTGTTTTCTTAACAGTTCTTCACGCCCTGATCCTCATTCTTCCTAATCATTGTTTTTCCTTCTTCTTCGTCTCATTCTTCTTCTTCTTCTCCTCTCTGCCTCCCCTCCCCTCCCCTCCCTCTCTCTCTCTCTGCTGTTATGTTGTGGTATTTATTTTCTTCTGACTAGCGTGACCACCAGCTTCGAACGGTGCTGATGAGATATTTCCCCACGCCTGTCATTTAGATGCCGACGGGGTCGAAACGAGGTGTGTGTGTGTGTGTGTGTGTGTGTGTGTGTGTGTGTGGCGGCCGGCGCAACACCTGTATAATGGATTGCATTGCTAATAAACAATGAAAGGGCTGAAGCAAACTGGGAGGTGTGTGTGTGTGTGTGTGTGTGTGTGTGTGTGTGTATGTGTGTGTGTGTGTGTAGGTGTGTGGGAGGGTACGAAGAGAATGTTAATCGTTCTGTCAAGACCTTGATGAGCCAAGCGTTTACTTTAAGCAACACACACATACATGCATGCCCACACACACACAAACACACACACACACACACACACACAGGTTCTCCTTGCCTTCGGGATTTAAAGCAATATGTTTTGTTTCTATAATTCACATTTCATCACATTCTCATCTCCTCTCGGCTCGTACGGAAACAGACAATCTTCTTATTACAAATTACATTTAACTCACAATAAATAAATAAATAAATAACTGTCTCCATAATAATAGACACAATGCAATGATGAGAGTTCAGATGATAACTCAGAAGCCGCTCCAGGCTGATGGGAATTAATTTAGATTTTCAACCTTTATTTATCTGAGGGATGTTGACTGGGCATGTCCCTCACTTCTCCTACTGCTGGCTACTCAGCAGGTCCGCCGGAGCTGGTGGAGTGCCTTGCTGAAGGGAAGTAGTCGTTTAAGGAGGGGTGGGGGGACTCAAACTGGCAACCTTCCCGTCACAAGCCACGAGCCAAAATAAAAAACAAACAAAAAAACATCCAAGCCAAAAAACGTTGAGCTTTATCTCCGCAGGGTGCCAAGACGAGCGAAGACAAATAAAGTGTTGCATTAGAAAACAGATTTACATTCAGGGTTTGTCGCCGTCCCTGCTTACTCATTGGTGTATCATCGCCATAGCGACTCCTCCGGGAGCGCCAGGGCTCTCTGCCGTCTGAAAATAGGAAGTGCTGTCATCAGCGCTTACTGGAGGGCGAGGGAGAGAATGGGGGAGAGAGAGAGAGAGAGAGAGAGAGAGAGAAGAGAGGAGGGAGGGTTGCAGAGAGATAGCAGGAATAACAGAGAGAAGGAGAGAGATAAAGGGAAAGAGGCAAGCATAGGAGAAAGAGGTGATGAGAGGAAGAGAGAAAAGAGAGAGAGGGATGAGCGATATGGACGGAGGGAGGAAGAGGTGGAGAGGTAAAATGTTGAATTATAGCTGAGAGAGACAGAATGAAAGAGAATGGGTGACAGAGTGTGAGGCCACAGGGCTCAGGGTGAAACACACACACACACACACACACACACACACACACACGCAGGGTGAGCTAAGATAGTGACATCAGTGTTGAGTCAGTGACTATGACTAAGTGTCGTCGCTCCTGTCCAGCATTAGACGGCGTTTCTTCAGGCTAGGAGGCACAACGGAGTGATGTAAGATGACGTCCTGGCTGCTCAGCAGGTTGAGGTGCATGCTGGGTACTCACTATGTCAGGGGTGGGAATCCAGCTCAGGACTTTGTGTTGCGTCGTCTCTCTGTCCCGTCTGTCAGAGGCAGCAGCAGTCCCTGAATCTGTAGCATCCTGAGACGAGAGAATCTCACCGGGAATGAAAAAATAAAATCACAATTAAAAAAAATAAAAATAAAAATGTATACTTTATTTTTTCCACAAAAAATATACATAACTAAACAATAAGCAACAAAACTTCAATATACACATAAAAAAAAATAATAATAAAGATTACAAACAAAACACACACACTCACAAAAAAAAAAAAAAAGAGAAATGAGAAATTCATCGTGAGTCTTTCAAACTGGAGGCTGAAGACCAAAACACATTTCTATCCTCTGTTAATCTGAACTGATATGAGCTTTAATGTGAGTGTAAGATTTAGTGTAAGTGAAGATGTGATCAATGTTTCAAAACTCTCAATACAGTTCTCTGTCTGATGTGTATCATGATGTAGTGACATCAGATCAATAGTTTGGTACTCAGACAAACTCAGATCAATAGTTCAGCTTCTTATGGAACTAGTTAGTGTGTTAAAACGTCGTTGTTGTTGTTAACTCACTAGATGTCTTCACGTTGCTCTTAACTTTGTGTTTGAGAATAATAACGTCATTTATAAAGTTATTATTATTTATTTGGTATTAAAAACGATAAAATATATGAAGAGGAAACAAAATAAAAAGATAATAAACAGATAAATAAGACCATGAGAAATAAAACCAGGCGAGTGAGGCGAGGATAAAAATGTCCTTGCACGTGTGTGTGTGTGTGTATGTGTGTGTGTGTGTGTGTGTGTGTGTGTGTGTGTGTGACTATTTCAGTCTTGTATTTGGTCAGAGAGAAGCTACAGACATTGACTGTATTTTAGTGAATGCTCCATTATAGTTGGTATGTTTATCTGGTTACTGAGGTTCCCGGCCACCCATCCTACTGTGTGTGTGTGTGTGTGTGTGTGTGTGTGTGTGTGGCATCCCTGTGCATTTTGTGTGTTGGTGTGTGGAGAGCCACCCAACTAATAGACAGATGGACCTACATGGAGGCCAAAGGAATCAACTCTACAAATAGCCTCCTGTGGTAAACACCAGAGGACAAATGGACGCAGTGTGTTTGTGTGTGTGTGTGTGTATGTTTTGTGTGTGTGTGTGTGTGTGTGCAGGCCTGGTCTATGCTGCTACTGTATCCACTATATTTACTAAAGAGGCTTGGCAAGTCGGCTGAGTAAACATACTGTTTTTAGTTACCAACACATATGCATGAAAACACACACACACACACACACACAGCTGCAATCATATAGGGGAAAGTGAAAATTAGTCTCTCTCTCTTCCTCTCTGTCTCCCCCCCCCCTCTCTCTGTAACTCAGGACCTTTATCACAATTACAGCTCATGTCAGAGATCAATAACCTCTCGATCAGGCGAGGCTGCTGTGATAATGTATTGCAGATAAACGATGGGATGGATTCTCTTTCAAATCAGCCCAGAAATGAAACATCCTCCTGCAGGTGGATCAGATGAGCAGGCGTTAAAAAATACATCTGGAGTGTTTGTATATATTGATGTGGTAAAAAACGAATGGATTTCATTATCAGCTTTCATTCTTCCTCTTCCTCTTCCTCTTCAGTCTCAGCGGGGGTTAAGAGGCGCCACCTCATTTTCTTATTCTTCACATGTATTTGAAACAGCTCGGGAGGGTTTAAGCCACAGAGCTAGATAAATGGATATGATGTTTGAGTGTTGAATGCACCGCTTTGTTCCATTGGAGCTACAGTAGCTTACCGGTACGAGACTGACTTCAGATCAGTCGATTCACAACATGCAGGCTGGTTACAAGGCAGGAGAGTTTTAAATGACTAAATATGTTCATGTCCTCAAACATCTCAAACCATTTAACATGATCATCAAACTAAAAAATGTCTCATGTCTCACTAAATGCAGCGATGCTGAAGCTGCGTAGCGCTGTTAGCATGTCGCTGTTAGCATGTCGCTAGCTGACTCAAGTTAGTCCATCAAATTAATGGTGACACTGGAAATGTCCTCCCTCTGCTTCTCTTGTTACTCAGCCTGTAAGAATTTATGAAATATGAGGCATGAAACTAGAATAAAAGTGATGTTAGTACTATAAGAGAATACTTTAGATACTATAAGAGAATACTTTAGATACTTTAGATACTATAAGATAATACTTTAAATACTATAAGATAATACTTTAGATACTATAAGAGAATACTTTAGATACTTTAGATACTATAAGAGAATACTTTATATACTATAAGAGAATACTTTAGATACTATAAGAGAATACTTTAGATACTTTAGATACTATAAGAGAATACTTTAAATACTATAAGAGAATACTTTAGATACTATAAGAGAATACTTTAAATACTATAAGAGAATACTTTAGATACTACAAGAGAATACTTTAAATACTATAAGAGAATACTTTAGATACTATAAGAGAATACTTTAGATACTTTAGATACTTTAGATACTATAAGGGAATACTTTAAATACTATAAGAGAATACTTTAGATACTATAAGAGAATACTTTAGATACTTTAGATACT
>JAXDDX010000008.1:3852500-3862500 GCA_034670405.1 Hoplostethus atlanticus
TGTGTGTGTGTGTGTGTGTGTGTGTGTTATTGATGGATGAGGTGCTGTGAATCCATACTTCCTGTTATCGTGGTCGTCAGGGTCACCGTTCAGTAAACCCATTACTATTTGAGACCATGTATTGTGTTGAATCTCGTTTCAAACACGCGGACAAACAATTGTCAAAGTTGCAGGATTGTTTCTGTTGAGGCAGAGCTAAATGTTTACTTCACCCTTCAGCATGTAGCATGAAACATCTTGAACATTTGGACTGGTGATGTGGACTCAACGCTGTCCTGTTGTTGTGCTACAAACTCATACCGAGGTCAGTTTTGATTTGAATGAAACACTTTTCATCCTTCAAATAAATTCTGGGAGAAAGAAATTAAGTTGAGGTAATGACTGGCTGGTTGTTGGTCACAACTTTGCCAATTTTCTGAGGCAGTGGAGAGGGACGCTATAGCTGAATTCAAAGTCTTGACTTTACTTTGCTTTAGTTCTTTCACAGTGATAAAAATATGTAAGCAAAGTGACAGAAAAGTTCAAATGCAATCATAAAATAAGGTACGCAAATGACTTAATGGCAGAATAGGACCAAAAGATAAAACCTGAAATCGGCCTGATGCATCATGAGGACCGATACTGTTGTACTGTACATTGTACTACTGTTGTACTCTAGTAGTAATGCAGGAAAACTTCATGATAAATACATGATATTAGACTTCTGTCACAGCTGCCATACAACTATTTGTTGTATGGCAACTTTTATTCTTTAAAAATGGTCACAAAGGGCTTTACTTTAATTCTGGTTTAGCTTTTATATAAATTGTTCAGGGATCTCATTTTAGACTGAAACGAGTCGTCTACGTCCCGGTGTATCATTGCCCCAAGGTAGGACGAACGTGTCAGAAATAAGTTAGCTAGTCTCTTCTCTGAGCGGCGCAGGGTCTTATTTCTTCGGCGAGGATCCTATTGATGTACCAGTGTACCCTCTGGACAGGACGACGCATCGCACCGTTTCAAGGTTTGACTTTTCATGGTGATGAAATTAGAATGTGTTTCCTGAAAGTTCCCTTGTTCTAGGAAACTTTCCCTGGCGAAGCTCCGGTGTTGGAAGGCGTTTTGTGAGAGAACCTTTTAGAGTCAGAGGGGAAATTTAGCGGCCCTTTTTCTAACTCCAAGAAAAGACTTCAAACACATACTGTACGTGTGTGTGTGTGTGTGTGTGTGTGTGTGTGTGTGGTGTATCTGTGTTTGCGTGTATGTTTTGTAGATTCAGTGGCCACTTTATTAGGTACACTTCTTCGTTTCTGGAGGAGAAAGCTGTTGGGGAAATGGGGAAGTCAACCTAATAAAGTGGCCACTGAATCATGAGACTCATTATAGCATGAAGACAAGGTGGAGATGTTCCAGCAGAATAACGCTCACGTTGTCTCTAGAAGGTTCAGGAAACATGACAGTGACTTCAGTTTACTCCGATGGGCATGCCAACAGATTTCAACCCAATAGATCATCGTAAGAATGAGGTGGAACGGGATGTTCGTGGTTCTGCTCCAGGAGAACGCTGTGAAACGCTTCCAGCACCTTGGTGAATCCAGGCTGGTACTATCTCGTAGGGGTGGGCGATATGACTAAAAATCAATATCGCGATTATTTCAAACTTTTACCTCGATTACGATTAATGAACGATTATTTTATTTGTTTTATTTTGAAAGATGCTCTATGCCGTTCCTGTGTCTGACGTTACTGGACGGGGCGGAGGGACGTGACTGAATACCACGTAGTATTTTTTAAGGGGACAGTTCATGAACGCAGCATTGGGGAAAGTATTTGGCCCATTCATTCACGGGAAAGTGATGTTACGTCTGATGCACACACACACACAGACACGTATGTGTTTGAAGTATTTTCTTGGAGTTAGAAAAAGGGCTACTAAATTAAATCTAAAAGGTTCTCTCACAAAACACCCTCCAACACCGGAGCTTCGCCAGGGAACTCACACTGGTTGCTTTGCTAACTGGCGCTTCTAGACGTTCCTCGTTCTTGTAGCCTAAATAACAATTGAAATCGTGATTACGATTATAAACACGATTATCGCCCACCCCTACTATCTCGGTGTACTGACGAACGTGTCCGCTGAGTGTCTGTGCTTTTTAATTCCAAATATCTCCAAGAAGATCTCAGAGAACATGATACCTGCTGCTGTCAGCTCACCACCTTATCAGAGTGTCTTAGTCCCTGTGAAGCGCCGGGCCTCCCGTAGCGTCTCGTCCTCTCTACCTCATCTGTATGAAAGCCTCGTCTTGTTCTTCTGTTAATTCTTGCAGTTCTGCCACTTCCTCTTCCTCTTCTTCTTCTTGTTCATTATGTTTTTCTCTTCTATCAATCTTGTTTATGATCTTGCAGTTCCTGTTCTCACCCACGATGTTGTTCCGGCTGTTGTTGTCCCTCTTCATCATCAGCATACTCATCTTCATCTTTTGTTTTTCCTCTTCTTCTTCTTCAACATGTGTTCTCTCATATGCTTTGCTACTCGGTATAAATTGTGTTTTTCTGACACATTAGAAGTTTCTTGTAACACTTGAAGTGCATTATGGGGGATCGTGAGCCCGTTAATGGAATGCACGTTTTAAGATCAGAAAAACAATATGTGATGAACCAGGTAGACGTTTGTTACATCATGATCTTATTATATTGATCCTCATATCATGATTGCTTTTCATCATCTTGAAGTGTGTTGTTTAATATCTCTAATATAGAGAGGGTCCACTCTGCACCGGGTTATCATCTTGTTAATCAAGGACCAACCTGCGAGGGTAGTCACCTGACGACCTTCAAAAGGTCATCAGAAATATGCCATTTGCAGCACCACTCTCCACATGTCGTTTCCCTGTGATGGCCTAATGAATAACAATCCCAGTCTGGTGTTATTAGTTTCTGCGGTGTGTTTGATAGCGGCGGTCGACGCTCCTCGGGGCTGTAAACTCTGCTGCTCGCTGTAAATCAGAAAGCTCATTTATAACCCAGGAGAATGCTTCTCTGTATTCTCTCTCCAGACACATTTGTAATGAATTATTCTCATTTCTTGACAGCTTGCTGACAGAGGAAGTTTGCTTTTATTTTGGAGAGAAACCCGGCCGTGTGTGTGTGTGTGTGTGTGTGTGTGTGTGTGTTTGAGAGAGAGAGAGAAAATGATCCGTTGATGGACGCACATCCAAGGTCACAGTCAACACCCCCTGACCTTCCTTTACATTGTGGTCTCTTTACCCATCAGGCCACGCTACCTGTGTGAATGTGTGTGTGTGTCATATAGCGAAAGAAAGAAAGAATAGAAGGGAGGAAGAGTACTTACATGCATTCCTCCGGGGGAGCGATGCCTCCTATCATCCCGCACCCCGTCTACTGTATTTCCCTCCTGGCTTTCCAATTTAAATGCAAATGTTCCCAAACCGGACTCTCCGAAGACGCCGAGGAGAAATCATTTGACGCAGCGATGAATTATATATTTTAATTGAGCAGGCAAAAAGAATCGCGCCTATTCAGCCCTTTCCCCCTCCAATAAGAAATGAATAAATAAATAAGGAGTGAGAGGAGGAGGAGGGGGGGTCAAGGGATGGATGGAGAGACAGGTGGATGGATGGATGGAAGGCGGTGTGTGTATTGAGCGTTGTGTGATTGCGGTGCTTAGCGCCCGCGGGCCGTCATTACGCCAGCGATCTGAAGCTGTCAGATTTCAAAACTGTATTGTTTGCTGATAGACGGGCGGAATACCGCGCACGTGCACGCACACACACACACACGCATGCATGTAAACCCGTGCACGCACACACACCCAGCGTTCGGATTTTGATGGGCTAACCAGCACTTAGAGAATGAAGAGCAGAGATGGGGATTGTGACGCGCTGACAAGGGATGCAATTTTAATTTCACCCCCTGTCACTCTCCTCAATATCTGGCCTGATGAAATACATATGAGCTGCCAATCACTCACACACACGCAAACAGACAAACACACACACACACACACACACACAGGGAATTATTTATCAGCTTAATTCTGAAGATAGTGTTGAAATGTTTAAATGGGTATTGAGTATTTCTCCGCTGATTCGAACAGGAGGGAGTGTGTGTGTGTGTGTGTGTGTGTGTGTGTGTGTGCTGAGACTGACAATGAGCCTTTGTGATGAACAGGATGAAGGAGGGATTGTTACCTAGCAGGAGCGCCTGGCGGGAACACCGGGGAGATGTAACAGAAAGAAATGCTGTACCGTGCATTGGGACAACTGAGGTTTTGTTCTGTGTTGTTTTATACGGTGGACAAGTTCCACTCTAAGACCTTCACTGTGCTTGTTTACTTGATTTGTTCAACACAGTGCCGATGTTTACGAGGACGTTTGGCTGGTGACCTCGCTGGTAACGTTGACTTTGTGTCGTACGTTAAAGGCGCTACATGAATGCTACGTCAATAAATCATCACATTCATTTGAGACGTTAGTATGATAACCGTCACACGTCTTCTCACCCAGTCGGATTTGGAGGGAAATCTGCTGGATTGCTTTACAGCACGTGGGATTGCTTTACGGCACAAAACAGCCTGAGTACGCCTTCTATTCTATTGTATTGTATTCTATTGTATTCTATTCTATTCTGCTATACCCACCAGGACTCTCCTCAACTTGGAACTACCCTTCTACTCAACTAATCTAATAAACTTTGCTCTATACTCTTCTCTATTCTACTCTACTCAGCTCTATTCTACTCTGGTCTATTCTTCTCAACTTTACTCTACTCTACTCTGGTCTGCTAGGCTCTACTCTGGTCTACTCTTTTCAACTTCACTCTACTCTACTCTACTCCACTCTACTCTGGTCTACTCTGTTCTTCTCAACTTTACCCTACTCTACTCTGGTCTGCTAGGCTCTACTCTGGTCTACTCTTTTCAACTTCACTCTACTCTACTCTACTCCACTCTACTCTGGTCTACTCTGTTCTTCTCAACTTTACTCTACTCTACTCTGGTCTGCTAGGCTCTACTCTGGTCTACTCTTTTCAACTTCACTCTACTCTACTCTACTCCACTCTACTCTGGTCTACTCTGTTCTTCTCACCTTCACTCTACTCTACGCTGGTTTCTTCCAGCGCTAACGGAGCTAAAGCTAAAGAATTTCTGGCAACGGCCGATGGAGGAAGGAGAGAAAGGCCGACATGTTTATTTTCAAAGGCACACCGAGCGACACCGGGGAGGGTGAGGAGGCCAGTTAGCAACAGGAAGCCACGGGGTTTCTGGGAAATGTAGTTTTCATTTTGAGAAGCACCAGCAATAGCACTAGAGGCTACCGTGTTATTATACCAAGGTTACAATGAATGTGACAGTGATGTATGGAGGATTTAAAAACGCTTCACGTAACACGATTAACAAACCTTGTAACTTTTTAATGCTGAAACATTTAGTGATGAATTTGCAGCAGATTTGCATTTTTTTAATTATAAAGATTGAGTAGTAAAACGTGAAGAAGAGGCGGATGCTTTAGTCCTCCGCCTCTTCAGGAAATATGTTCACCTCGTCTCTGGTGAACAGTGTAGGACTGAGGAAACGCTTTTGTTCCTGTTTCTTGTGAGTCCTCATAATTTCTCTGCAGGAAGCCTTTCAATGCCAAAATAATTACCCTCTTTTTCTTTTTTTTTTTTGGTCTGACATCAAAAAATTTTTTTTTCCCACACAAGCTCTGTAATGTTTTTTTTGTGAAAGTTCTTTAATGTGTTTGAGTATAAAAGCTTTTCCCTTTTTTAAACACTGTTAGTTTGGTGGTTCATGAAGACCTCTCTTAGTTCTTCAGTGTGTTTTTCTTTTTTTTTTTTAAACACCATTAGTTTGGTGATTCATGAAATCGCCCCTTTGACAGTTTTATTGCTCTTGGACGTTGTCGTGGGACTGTAAAAGCTTTTTCATGTTCTTTTTCATGTCACTCAGCATCACTGGCAGACATGTTCCCTGTACTGGTGAGACACCGGAACGTCATGTAATGGCTGTTCATGTTAAACCCCAACAGAGAGAGATGAAGTGAGGGGGGGGATAAAGGGGGGAGATAAGAGAGTGGGCGAGAGCTCATCTGAGAGAGAGGGAGAGAGAGAGAGAAAGGGAAGAGAAAGGGGGAGGAGAGCTGAAGCTACACAAACAGCAAGAGGTGATGGGAGATGACAGGAGCTTGTAACAGCTGGAGTCTTGCATCAACAGAACAAGGATCTTCACTTTCCTCTCTTTTCCTCTTTTCACAGCGCTCACTCCATTCTCTGCATGCACACACACACACACACACACACACAGTCTCAGCAGCATGCAGACACCCACTGACAACCTTTTTTTCTCTGAGAGTAAATAGAGAAGGGAAGTAGAAGCAAAGAGAGAGAGGGGAGAGGAAGGGGTGTAAGAAGGGAAGACGGCAGGAAAGGGAAGGAAATCGGGTGGGTAGGAGAGAGGGGACGAGGTGAGGCGAGAAGAGAGGGAAGAGGAAAGAGAGAATAGGGAAAAAGGAGAGGGAAGCTAATGGAGACAACGCTGAAAAAGGGGCAGCGGGGGGCAAAGTGAGGAGGACCCAGCTTCAAGCCCCCATGCTGCTGAAGGGTCCTTGTAGCTGACCTCTGACCTCCACATGGAGGGGGGGGGGTAAAAGAGGATCTCCCTACAGGGATCACAAAGTATTACATCTGGGTTGCACGACGGTTCAGACTGGTGACATGTCTAGGGCCCAGTGCATGCTGGGATAGTCTCCATCCTCCATCCTTCCTACCACCCTGAAAAAGGATGAAGGATTGCAAAAAAAAACAACAACAATCCAGAGAGAGAAAGAGGGAGAGAGAGAGAGAAAGTATGGAGAGACAAAGAAAGAAAAGGATAAGAAAGCAAGGAAGAGAATAGCACCATGTACCTCACCCACCTCACCTCACCTGTCTGAGAGGAGACAGGGAGGAAAGAGTGGTGTGTCCTGATCCTGGATCCAGATCTCCTTCACTCAGCTGACCTCTGATGAGGCGTTGTTGTTTTGATCTGTGTGTTTATTTGTGGTGTACTGTCCCTTTAAGAGCTGCCGGCCATGGCCCAACCCAGAGAGGATGGACCCATTAGGCTGATGAGCAGAGGGAGGCAGAGAGGTTGGAGAGGGAAAAGAAAGAAACAGCAAAGAAAGAAAACTGAGTAGAGAGAGAGAGAGAGAGAGAGAGAGAGACAGAGAGAGAGAGAGAGAGAGAGAGAGAGAGAGACAGATACAGAGAGAGAGAGAGAGAGAGAGAGAGATACAGAGGGAGAGAGAGAGAGAGAGAGAGGAAGCAGCCATCTCTCCATCTCTCTCACATGGTGTTTTAGGCGTCTATGGGTCTGTCTGTCAATCAGGCGGTCAGGCAGACACACACACGCACACACACACACACACACACACACACACTCTCCCTGACCGTCTTCCTGTGTGTGTCTACAGATGGCTAACCTTGTGACGTCGTTGTGCTGTGTAGTTCTGGCTGCAGTGGTGGTGGCCTACGCTCAGAGACGCAGTCAGCTGGGTGAGTACTCCTCCTATTCTATTCTATTCTATTCTACTCTATTCTATTCTACTCTATTCTATTCTACTCTATTCTATTCTACTCTATTCTATTCTACTCTATTCTATTCTGCTATACCCACCAGGACTCTCGTCAACTTGGAACTACCCTTCTACTCAATCTGATATACTTTGCTCTATACTCTACTCTATTCTACTCTACTTTACTCAGCTCTACTCAACTCTGGTATACTCTGGTCTGCTCTGGTCTACTCTACTCTACTCTGGTCTACTCTACTCTACTCTACGCTACTCTGGTCTGCTCTACTCTGCTCTGCTCTTCTCAACTTCACTCTACTCTGGTCTACTCTTCTCAACTTGACTCTACTCTGCTGGTTTCTACTGTAATCATGTGTTGAATCAATGACACCAATATCGTCCCGTCTTTTCTCTGCACATCTGAAATCAAACAGTAGATCTTCTGTTGTTTTAGTTTTCATTGTTATTTAGTTTCTACTGGTGGAGTTAGGGTCAGACCGCCGGTGTGTCTGGATGCTAGCTGGGATGTTGCTGCGCTAGCTTGAGCTAGCTGGTTACCGGCTGTGGGATGCGTACCTGTGGGAGGGGCTCAGCCGTCACACTCAGCATCGACCGGCGAGCCTCCGACTGGCAGGAAGTGATTTCATTGGTCGATGTGAGAGTTGATTTGGCCTCGTGTTCGTCCTCCGCTGCACGGTGAGAATCATCTGGCCACGAACCGAGGCTAGTTGAGTCGGCAACAAAGAGGCTAGTCAGCTGAAGCCACGATCATGAGCATGCTTTGATTAAACTGTTTACAAGGGGGGAGAGAGAGAGAGAGAGAGAGAGAGAGAGAGAGACCTTTTCTGTTAGACCATGCAGCCACTGCTCCTCTGAGAGTTCACATACGATGCATGAAGATAAATTAGACTGTGTGTGTGTGTGTGTGTGTGTGTGTGTGTGTGTGTGTGTGTGTGTGCGCGCGCGTGTTGAAAAGAGCAGTTGATCCATCACCTGACTTAAGAGAAGTGGCCTTGGCTGATTAACCAATGGGAATGGGCTGTTGAAGTCAGCTGACCCAAAGAAAGACAACTAAGGAAGTCAATGAGTCCCTAGTGACGCACATCGCTATGTCACGAGGTCACACACACACACACACACACACACACACAAAGAGAGAGAGAGAGAGAGAGAGAGACATCAAGGAGAGGATGTGATGGAGAGAGAGGTATAGATTGAGAAGGTGATTTCATGTTGTGTTAAATGCTAAAATCTTACTTTTTTTGAAACAATCATGTGAAACAACAGCGACATGACGAGCTGCCAGGGAGGAAAAATGATTTCAGCTTCAATGAAACATCTGTGAGACGTTGCAGCCACATGATGAACACAATACCTTCCTAGAAAAATCCTCAAAAAAAGAAGAAAATCTCAAAAACAAGATGAACTGAATTGAAAGAAAGAGGATTATTTCTTTATTATTTCAATGATCCGATATTTTGACTCGTTGGAGGACATTTTCAATACAATAAGGAACTCTATTGTATTGATCATTATTTTGGCTGTGTGGGGAATGAAAGAGAGTGAAGGGGAGAGGATGAAGAGGGGTGAGGAGGAAGAGAGGAGAGGAGGAGGAGAGGAGAGGAGGCCAGCGAGGCAGTGAGGTGAGGAAACAAGACTTAGGGGAATAACAGAAGGAAGTATGAATGAGAGGAATGGAAGAAAACTGTCTGTTCTGTCACTGGGGAGAGGTGTGTGTGTGTGTGTGTGTGTGTGTGTGTGTGTGTGTGAGTGTGAGAGGGAGAGCGATCTACCAAGGGTAGCACTGTAGCATAGCTGTCACTCACTGTCTATCACCCGCCTTAGTATTTTCCATTACATATTAGCAGCTGCTACACACACACACACACACACACACACACACACACACGCACACATGCATGCTGTAACGCTGTAACACACAAACACATGTATATGTAGAAATCATGACACAGACATGCAAACACACACACACACACACACACACACACACACACACACACACACACACACACCCCTGTCTGTCTTGGAAAGTGCCTTGTTTCATGGACAAATTGCTAGCCAGTTTGATTGACAGGACTCCCTGCGGTATGCCTAACGTAGCAGAGGGGCTTGGATGTGCACACACACACACACACACACACACACACACACACAGCCAATACAGAGAGATAAAAAGGGGAAGTACTCTCCTGTTCGGTCTGACTTTTACAAAATGCACATAGAGGCACAGACACGCATGCATGGTGTGTGTGTGTGTGTGTGTGTGTGTGTGTGTGTGTGTGTGTGTGTGCACGTGTATTACAGTGTGTGTGACATGGAGAATATAGGAAATCCATTTCAGGCTTCATAACTAATGACGGTAGGGCTTTACTGAACAAAGACGAGATGAAACATGGGAAGAGAGAGAGAGAGAGAGAGAGAGAGAGACA
>JAXDDX010000008.1:3865000-3867500 GCA_034670405.1 Hoplostethus atlanticus
CATCCTTTTATCCCCTTCCTCTCCCATCCCTCCTTCTCTCTGCCGCGCTGTCAAAAGTAGATTTACAGCCCATGACATCATTTGCCACTGACGCTGACCGCTGTGTGTGTGTGTGTGTGTGTGTGTGTGTGTGTGTGTGTGTGTGTGTGTGTGTGTGCGCGCTCCTTTACCTCACACTGCTTCCATCTAATCAATATGGACAGAGAGCGAGAGAGAAACAGAGCGAGGGAGTGAGAGACGGGGTGAGTGAGAGGTTAATTCCAGCTGTCAGAGCCTCAGTCGCGTCCTGATCCCTCGCCGCGTGCTGCGTTGACTTCCCCCCGACACGCCGGGCCGCACGCCTGGCCACGCTCCGACCCAGCCCGCCCTCACCCTCGGGAACTGGCCGTGATTGGACGAGTTAAACCGCCGCAATTAAATGAATTCCTTGCATTCCTTGTTTTTTAGTTAGCCCTCTGCTACATGACGACGAGCTACAATCACATTTATAACGCAAATATAAAAATCATTTAATTCAAACCTGAGACATAAAATAGATTTTTTTCTATTCTATTCTAGAAGGTTGGAGCGTGCAGCCCTGCCTCACGCCGTCTAAGTTACATGCATCTTACACCCATTCTTCGAAGTAAGAAGAACGTTGACTGAAAACTCAACTCACTGCAGAAAACATGAGTTGAGAATGGAGTTGGAAGTGTTGGTACCCAGCCGCCACCTTGACCTCCATCACCTCCACTTTCCTCACTTTACTGCAGCAAGTGTTAAACTCCTCCCTCTTTCAGTCACTTGAACTCCGCCTCCTGTTTCACTCAATATCCTCTGAACAATATGAAAAGTCTCAGGCACCATAGAGTTTTATATACATTTGGTCTTAGATGTTTATTTTTTATTTTTCTGCTTCAGTGTTTTACATTACTTCTTTTTATAATACATTTTTTGATATTTCGAAACTTTTCATTTCATAGTTTTTCAAAGCATCTTCACTTTACAGATCTTTTGTATTGTAGATTGAATTACTTTTTTGTAACTATCACTAAGAATTGAACATGAGAACATCCTGGATCCCCACTGGGGTCATCATGGTCCAGTCTGGGGGCTTGTGGGTAAAATCAGCCTCAAAATGACAGAAAAATATTATTGAACAAGTCAAATAAACTCCCATAGCACAATAAGGACTGGAAGACACGGTGCTGGGACTCCAGGACCACACAGTCACATCCAACAGCTGTAAGAGATGTAGTAGCATTCATATTAGAACGTGTGAAAACGTTGTGAGGTGATGAAAGTGTGTAAAAGATCAGACTGTTGGGCGTTGTGTGTCCTTGTCACCAGCGTGTGTGTGTGTGTGTGTGTGTGTGTGTGTGCAGGTCTGTGTGTGTGTGTGTGTGTGTGTGTGTGTGTGTGTGTGCTGGGAACACTGATTCCTCTGATTACACTGATTACTACTCAGTGTTCCTGGTTGGCTGCTGAGATTAAATCCAAGGTGGAGCTCAATCTCAGTGTTTCACTAATGACTGAGTGAATGGGAAGATGGCTGACTGGCTGAATGTAATCTCAGAATGTAATCTCAGAATAACCTATTGTACCTCAATAACAGGGTATTGATTGGCTGGGCTGAATGATTGATTCATTACTCAATATATTGCTCAATATAATCTGACAGCACTGCATCCGCTGTAACTGACCTGCACACTGACTGACTGACTGAGAGGCGTGTTGATGGACACTAATCTGGAGGGGAGGTCAACAGGATGCTGGATTATTGACCCTCTGATTGGCTCGGTAGGGGGTCAAACCTTACAGAGAATAATCTAGAATACCTTGTGAGAGTAGAGAGGTGGAGAGGGAGGGACAAAGAAATGGAGTGAGAGGCTTTTATAGAGAGAAAGAAGGGAGAAAGAGAGGATAGACAGAGAAGGGAGAGAAACAGGAAGAGGAGGAAGAGGAACAGAGAAGACGAGAGGAGGAAGAGGAAGAGAGAAGACGAGAGGAGGAAGAGGGAGAGAGAAGACGAGAGGAGGAAGAGAGAAGATGAGAGGAGGAAGAGGGAGAGAGAAGATGAGAGGAGGAAGAGGAAGAGAGAAGATGAGAGGAGGAAGAGGACGAGAGGAGGAAGAGGGAGAGAGAAGATGAGAGGAGGAAGAGGAAGAGAAGACGAGAGGAGGAAGAGGAGAGAGAAGACGAGAGGAGGAAGAGGAAGAGAGAAGATGAGAGGAGGAATGAGGACGAGGAGGGAGGTAAGAGGGAGAGAGAAGACGAGAGGGAGGAAGAGGGAATGAGAAGACGAGAGGAGGAAGAGGGAGAGAGAAGACGAGAGGAGGAAGAGGAAGAGAGAAGACGAGAGGAGGAAGAGAGAGAGAGAAGACGAGAGGAGGGAAGATAGAGAGAGAAGACGAGAGGAGGAAGAGGACGAGAGGAGGAAGAGGGAGAGAGAAGACGAGAGGAGGAAGAGGAAGAGAGAAGAAGAGAGGAGGAAGAGAGAAGATGAGAGGAGGAAGAGGGA
>JAXDDX010000008.1:3872500-3917500 GCA_034670405.1 Hoplostethus atlanticus
ACCGGCGCTGTCACTTTGTGTTTTGGAAAAAACCTTCTGAAGGGATTTTAGTTTGGCAGCACTGTGAGCCAATACCTGTAGAAGAGACGAGACGCCGAGTTGACAGAAGTTGGAAAAAGCACCAATATATTTGTGGTTCCTGAAAGAGCTGTTTGTCCTTGTAGAGAGGCAAAGTGTGTGTGTGTGTGTGTGTGTGTGTGTGTGTGTGTGTGTGTGTATTCGCTGTCCGTGTCCTTGTGCAAGGACAGTCCTTTCTCTCTTGGTTGAAGTGCTGGAATGGATGTGTGCTGAGGACCGCTCGCTCCTCACACCCTCGCGTCGTCGTATTGTCTGGGGACAACAGCCTCGCCGCACGCCTTTCAAATTCAAATGCTCAAAGCTTTCTTGTCCATCATGCGGACAAAACAGTGACTGCGGCATCATGGGACGTTACTGGACGTCCGCAGAGACCCAGAGCGTTGAGGCGGAGCGACAAAAAAACACTGGAAGACACACATGTATGGATGCACAAATAGATGCACAACCACACACCCTCACACACACACACACACACACACACACAGATACGTGCAATACACACATACATCCACATACGTGTGCACACAGATGTTTTGTGTTTTCTTGGTGCATCATTTTGCGTCGCCCCTCGACCACTGAAATAGAAACCGGCACATTTAGATTTTTAGTCCTTTATTAATTTGTTGTTTGTTTATTTCCAAAGGTTTTATATATTTTCAGGTGTTGACTCTGTCAGCGTCTCTCACTGGGACCAAGAGGTTTTGCTTTGTACGATGTCAACATATTATTGTAGGAGGAATATGAGTTGCTCCAGCTGTCACATGAGAACATACTCAGACTGACAGCGTTTAATGTGTGTTAGCTGATGTTTGTCTCATGATGAAAGGATGAAAAGAAAAACTATAACAAATGTTTTTAAATGTTAAAAATACATGGTTGCCAGTCAGACTGTTTTTTTCCCTCTCAGTGTTTCAAGGACATCCAGCAGAAGTTCAAAGCTGTGATGGGTTTTTGAACATTAGAGTGTTTCTGCTTCAAGTGTTCAGTCTTTCCAGGGTCCAGGTTCAGTCTGCAGCAGCCTGGTGTCCTTGGGTGAGACGCTGAAGTCTGTCAGGTGTTTCAGCTGAACGCTCAGAATAAACTGGGAGGTGAATCTGATCGACTGAATGGATCAGAACTGAGACTCTGTTGTCTAAACACAGTATGTCTCTACACCAGGGGCAGACAGGGCTTGGGTTTTCAAATCAAATGAAGTTGGAGCTGATACTATATATATACACACTTCTATATATACTATTATACTATATATACTACTACTATATATATTGTAGGAGCCATTTTTGTAGTATTTGTAGTTTAAATGTGTGGACTTTTATTTTGTTAAATGTGTGGACTTTTATTTTGAAATGTGTAAATGTCAGTGAGTTGATTTCAAGATTCAAGATTCAAGAAGTTTATTTGTCACATACACACACGAGGTGTGCAGTGAAATGTAAAGTGGCAATGCTCAGCAGAAATGTGCAAAGGGCAAAATAACAGGTTCACACTATTTACAATAAACCAACACAATATTTACAATATCACAGTAAGAGCTCTATATAAAAAACAACACAATATTTACAATAAGAGCACTTTATAAAAATATAGTAAAAAAGGGAAATTGTATGTATGTAATATAATATAAATTATAAATTATGTGTAGTCTTTACCTAAGTGTGTGTGTGTGTGTGTGTGTGTGCATAAGAGGGGCAGTGTGTGTGTCTTGGTGGGGGCCCTGGTGAGGTCAGAGTTCACAGTCCTGATGGCCTGAGGAAAGAAACTCCGTCTCAGTCTCTCTGTTTTGGCAGCGTGACTACGGAGGCGCTTGCCTGACCGCAGCAGCTGAAACAGTCCGTTGTTGGGGTGGTGAGGATCCTTCATGATCCTGCAGGCTCTGGTTCTGCACCTCCTGGTGTTTGATTGAGGGCACCTGTATATGGCAGGTAATGTTTGGTTTTCGAATGGGATGGTAGTGGGAAGCTACAGTTTTCGACCACACACACACACACTTCAGAATACTGGTTTGGAAACATTTTTCAACGTAAATTTTGTGTTTAATAAATACCAAGCAAAAACATCAACTTTGGATACATGGATCCTCTTTGGAACGTGCGTCAAAACCAACTACTACCATCTCAGTAGTGGCTTACTGGAACACAAGTGGAAAGCCCCTACATATATATATATATATATATATATATACATACACACTATATACTGATACTAAATTCAGATATTAAATAATGGAATATGAAATATCTGAAATAGAATCCAGGCGAGAACCATGTAGGACGTGGACGTGCTCTATTTTAGTAGATAATGATTCTCACGCACTCTTTTGCACAAACTCACACACACACACACACACACACACACACACACACACACACACAGTCTTGCCCATGAACTGTGTGTGGGTTCCAAGCATATTTCCTTAGCAGGATAACATAAAGTCTGAGCTGTCAAATCCAAAACACACCATATTTGTCACCGCACATTTACCGCGCACACACACACACACACACACACACACACACAGTTCAGGTAATCTAGTAGAAGTAGCAATAGCCTTCAGTGTGAGGTTCTCTGTACCTCTCTCTCACACACACACACACACACACACACACACACACACACACATATGTATGTATACACCAAGACACACATTGAGGCATGGCTGTTCCATCACTCACATCCATCACATCCACTCTGAAGGTGTTTTTTTAATCTTGTGTGTGTGTGTGTGTGTGTGTGTGTGTGTGTGTGTGTGTGTGTGTGTGTGTGGGACGAGGGAGAGGGTGATAGTGCCATGTATCTGAGTCCATGCTGTTGTTTCTCACTCCTCCATCCCCCTTAACTCTTTCTTTTTAAAAGTCAGACTAAAATGTTAAACATCACATCCAGTGACTAGGAAGACGTTAGGTAGGTTAATACATAGTAGACATGTCTGGATGAATGTCAGTCTGCTGCTGAGGGGGGAGACGTGCACGGCATCAGGACACCATCAGCTGATTGGATGTGAAAATGTGTTGATGCTACCAGACTGATCACTGCAGACATGTTTCTTCTTCTCTTTCCTCCTCTGATGTCCTGCCTTCTCTCCCTCTTCCTCATTCTCTCCTTTCCATTCCTCTTCTTCTTCCCTTTTCCACTATTCTCCCCCTCTCTCCTCTCCCCCCTCTCCTCTCCCCCCTCTCCTCTCTTGTTGTTGTTGGTCACTGCTTCTATAGATGAAGCTCATCTCCTCGGTCATCCATATGAGAATGTGTCAGGGATTTAGACTTCTTATCACAGCTGTCCAGCATCGCTCAAATCCCCTCTCTCTTTCTCTCTATCACACACACACACACACACACACACACACACACACACACACACACAACCCAATCAGATTATGATGGTATAGAGAATGTACAGCATGATAAAGCTTTGGGCTGGACACAAATACACTTTATCCTGGAGATTGTGCATATCTGAATGTGTGTGTGTGTGTGTGTGTGTGTTTGTACATGTACACATCAACACAGCAGACAGACATCATGACACCGAGACACTGAGGATACTTCGGTCCTACAGTGGAAGCTGATGGCACCAGTTTACTTCTTATTGATTTTCTTCCTGTCCTCAGTCTGACTTTCTCTCTCTCTCTCTCTCTCTCTCTCTCTCTCTCTCTCTCTCTCTCTCTCTCTCTCTCTCTCTCTCCCTGTCTCCAGCGTCCATGTGTTTTCTCAGCCTCTGTCCTCTGAGTAGTGATTGTGTGTTTTAGTGTGCATGGCAGTGTGTGTGTGTGTGTGTCAGACGTGTCCTCTGAAGCATAAAAACACTAAATAAACTCGTAACCTACCAAGCAGCTTGTTAAAAGTTTAAAAGTAAAACGCGTCCAGACAAATGACATGAATGACTTCCAACAAGAGCTTGACATCAACAAACAGTTTGTACTTGTTTATATATACACATGTATTAATGCTCCACAGTGTTATGAGAGATCACTAAGATACCTCTGGTGGGACTCGACCCCAGACCAGCAGGCAGACGACTCCCATTCATTCAGTGGGAACAGGTTGGTTACCTGACTTTGATGGAGGCGAGCTTCTCTTTCTCATGGTGAAATCAACATTAGCTTTGTGAACATGATGAGGAATGAATCGATTTGTATCTGATCTTTTGATGACTATAGAGACAAATCGGATCAGAGACACAAGAAGTGAAAGTTCAGCTGTATGTATGTAGGTATATATATTTTGCGCTTTCCTCTCTCTCATATTGGATCACATGCAGTACATATTTGCTCCTACCACTTTTTTCATCCCATTTCTTGGAGATGTCCACGAGGTTATGGAGGGAAAGGTCGCAGGTTTAATCCTTGACTTTTCCACACACTCACATCTGCCTGAAATAGAATAACAGACGGGAGGAGATAGGAGAGGACAATGAGTCTCTTCTTCCTTAGTGATGCTTGACATTTAGAAACTCGGTCCATTCTCTGTCCTATCAGATAACAGGTGAGCGTTTTCCTATCACCTCTTCAGTTCACTGCAAAGGTGTTAGCGCTGTTAGCATTCGTCTTTCAATACAGTGTGCACTGCTAGCCTAAAGCTAGTTGACAAGATTAGATTTGGTTCGCTAGCTTGTTGCGGTGGAGGGTTGTGTAGGCTTGTGTAGAGTTGTGGAGGGTTGTGGAGAGTTGTGGAGGGTTGTGGAGGCTTGTGTAGGGCTGTGAAGGGTTGTGTAGGCCTGTGGAAGGCTGTGGAGGGCTGTGGAGTCCATAAATTCCAAAATGTTACATCCATGTTGGAGAAAATCATGTTACTACTTACTAAAATATAAAAAATCTAACTTGGAAAAGTGTTTTTTTGTTTGTTTGTTTTTTACAGATTTTTCACATTTCCAACCAGCGACTTCAGTTGACATCCGTCCTTTAAAAAGTCGTACATTCTTTTCATTTTCTTTCCGTCTTTTTGTCAGATGTTGTTGAAACGGTGAATATGCCGTTCCGGACCAAACCTCATTCTTCAGTCAGACTTTCATCAGCAGGGCAGAGAGCAGCCGGGGAAACGTGCAGGCTCACGAGTAGAGAATGTAAATGTTGAGTGCCCCTTCCCTCAACGAGAGAAAAGCTGCCGCCCTCAACAAAGGGCTAACACATGTACACTCATGCCTCCAATATCAGATGAAACGTGCAAATGCCTTTCAACAGGCTCACACAGAAGACGCGGTACGCTTCAGGTGATGAACTGCAAGATCCTTTTCTTTTCTTTTGGCGACGTCCCAGAGATCGCCTGTCAATCAAACAGCGTGTCCAGTACTGGGACGGGGTTTTCCTGTTGATGGAGTTTGAGTTCCTGTAGGAGGCACCTCTTTTCTTTGTCTGTGGTGGCTATCGCTGCTCATGCTAACTGCCCAGTTCTTCTCCTGTTTAGTCCAAACGCATCACTTCCTGTCTCCAGAGGGTTTTTCCTGGGAAAGACCAACCTGACACCGGGTGTTTAGAGCAGCAGATGTAAGGATAAATGTGTGGGGTAAACATGCTCATTCAATAGTTTAATGGTGAATGTGCTTGCGACCGGCCTCACGTGCACGCTCTTGCTAAAATAAAGGGTACACGTGCACACAACAAGCTGCTGATGGGGGGTGGAACGTGTACGCTCATGTCTCACTTGTGCTTTAAGTAAGAAGGTAGCAGGTAGCATGAGGTACAGATCTGTGTGTGTGTGTGTGTGAGAGAGAGAGAGAGAGAGAGAGAGAGAGAGAGAGAGAGAGAGAGAGAGAGAGAGAGAGAGAGAGAGAGAAGGTCTGTTTTGAATGAGAGGAGAGCTTGAAGCAGACAGAGAGGCCAAGCTACTGGAATGTCAACAAGCTAGGGAGAGAGCTCTGTCTACGCATGTGGGCAAAACACACACACACGCACGCACACACACACACACACACACACACACTTACGCACAGTTGATTTCATGAGATCATACACAACCACACACACAAATTTGCTGGAACCGACATACATGTACTGGCATATAGACATGCACGAAGACATTACCTGTGTGCACATGTATACACACACACACACACACACACACACACACACACACACACACACACATGCTCTCCAGTGTGTTTGGAGCTGCGATGAGCCGTGTAAAATGAAGAGCAAACATACCTGGATGTCATTACAGCTCGACTTCAGACAGGCTTACTGCTGGAACAGTGGGGCCTAAGACTAACCTCTGGGAGTGGTGTGGGTGTGTGTGTGTGTGTGTGTGTGTGTACCTTGCCTGTGTGTCGGTATGAGATGCAACACACATGCACATGAGCATGCAGACACAGCAGATGTGGTTTGTAACTCAGGTTTTGGTGACTTTCATATTTTAACTTCAGTTAAATCCCTCAGATTTATGACTTCCTTCCATTGGAGAAACTCAACAACTGAAAACCAAGCTGCTCCTGAATAGTTGACATTTTGGAGATGCAAGGTTTTCACCTGACAGCCGTCAAAATGTGAGCCTGCTGCACACTTCAGTACTCCCTCACTCTAGTTTTAGTTTTATAAAGAGAGAGAAATATATGAAGAAATATACACAAACATCATCAGGCATTTATATCAGAATCAGAATCAGAATGTTTCTGCATACAAGGAATGTGACTTGTTGACTTGTTGACTTGTTGACTTGGTGTTTGGTGCAAAACAATGAACAAGAATAAAAGCAAGTACTGTAAAAGGCAAAGAATACAATAGGAAATAGAACATTTCACACTAAAATGTATGAAAAGATATGAAAAGAAAAAATAATAACAATCAAATAAAAAGAATATGTGCCATGTGTGTGTGCAAAACTTCACAATGTGTGGTTTAATTATATAGTCAAAACGTTAATGTAACTAATTGAAACACACTCTCTCTTTCACTCACTCACTAAATCACTCCCTCGCTCATCCTCCCTCTCCCTCTCTCTCTCTCCCTCCTCCTCCCTCATGTCACCCTCTCACCCATAACGTGTTTTGACGTTCCCTCTGAGCACCAACAAAGACTCTTGATTTCTCCCATTTGCTTGTCCTGTTGTTACAGTACTGACATGTCTGTGGTTTCACAGTCTGAGGCAAAACGGCTGACCTGTCTGCGTGTACATGTGTGTGTACGTGTGTGTGTGTGTGTGTGTGTGTGTGTACATGAGTGTAAAAGAGACAAGAACCAGAATTGACAGCGAAGTAACGGAGGGATTGGAAAGCGAGAGAGTGTGTGTGCAGGTGCAACTTCACTGTGTGTGTGTGTGTGTGTGTGTGTGTGTGTGTGGCTCCGAGCCAGCAGTGACACACTCATACAGATAATGACCCAGATGATGACGGCGATGATGATGATGATGACGGATCATGAGGTGGAATTGATCTTTTCTGATCGAGAGCGAGGTTAAAAAAACATCTTCGCTCGCTGCCCATAAACACAGAGGAGACAAAAGCACACCGGCTGTAGTCGGTGTTCGATATCACACCGCTCGCCTTCCTCCCTCAGAGAGAGAGAGGAGAGAGAGAGAGAGAGAGAGAGAGAGAGAGAGAGAGAGGGAGGGAGAGAGAGAGAGGAGGGATACAATCAAAAGAAAGAGAGAAAAATGAGAGAAGAAAGAAAGAACGGACACTGGCTTCTCTCGGTCGTCTATTGATTCTACTTTTGTCTCCTCCTGCCGGTTCTTTCCGCTTCCTATTGACCTCTTGTGTTCTGCACCGGTTCTCCAGAGCGGCACCGGCGGGCGGCGGGTTGCGGTCGATTCAAACGAGGCGAAGGAAGGAACTGTGAGAGCGGCGTGTTAAAATGTGATTTCACCATGGGAGACTCAAACACCTCGACCTGCTGAGGTTCAGCTCTGAGACGTGTTTGCCCTTTCATACCTTTTCCCCATGTCTCGTGTGTGTGTGTGTGTGTGTGTGTGTGTGTGTGTGTTCATGCAGTCATATGTCAGTATTTTCGTGTGTGGCTGTCTTGTTGCATGTGTGTGTGTGTGCGTGTGTGTGTGTGGAGCCTGTCTATACTTTAACCTGAGGGCTTCTCACAGTAGCTACCATGTTATTGCTCTTCCTCTGGATTTCATGGGTGGAACACACACACACACACACACACACACACACACACACACACACACACACACACACACACACACACACACACCCCCTGTGCGTGTGGGCCATGTTATCCTAAGGTTTACTGCTGTTTTGTTATAAGCTAGTGTGGGTAGAAGTGTGTGAGTGGCCTGAGCTGCAGATCCTTGCTAAAACACACACACACACACACACACACACACACACACACCCACACCCACACACACAGCCTTCATGTGATTCTGTTTGTCTGTTTTGAATGACTCACTACTTCTCGAGTTCAGATTAGCTGAACAAAATTACTTCATTAAATTATTAGTAGTAGTAATAGTAGTAGTAGTAGTACTAGTAGTAGTAGTATTAGTAGTATTATATCCAGTCCTCATTGTGGTCTACTGCATCAAGCCCACATTCCTCTGACATCATCATACCTGTGCTAGCTTCTGAAGGTTAAAACTGAGACTGTCAGGGAGGAAAATCAAGTGGTGAAAATGGTTTCCACCGTAGCGACTGTTACTGTCAGCATCATCCGTCTTCCTCCGACGAGACGAGAGCTTGAGACTGTGAGTAAACTTCACCACGAAGGACAGGACCGTCGGTAAACACTACCTGGCTCCGCGCCCGTCCAATAAATCTCTCTGCGTGCGGCCACGTATTTGTTTTCCTCCCTCGTTTCCCAGCCGAAGCTCAGAGGAGAGAAATAATCCGTATGTCCTCAACTCACATGGCCACCGCTGCATCTGACAGCAGGTCTTTTCCCAGCATGCCTTGCCACAGCCCGCCTGTTAGTGTGTGTGTGTGTGTGTGTGTGTTGTCGGGTGTTTGTTACGTTTCCACAGTCACACATGATTGATTGCAGCCTCAGAGCTGCTGATGTGCGTCTCCCTCGGTACCCGCCGGTACCCGGAAAAACAAACGGCGTTCTTTCACAGTCAAATAACACGACCGTGGAGAAAAAAATAAAAATGGAGGAAATAGCCTCGAGTCCGACTTGGAGCGTCGGCCCTTTGATCGCCGACTCAAATAACACTGGGAAATGATGCTGGAAACACCGGCGGTGTGCGGCGAGATCTCCACTCCGCTGCCGTGGCAACCGTTCGTCCAATCGGCCTGAGTCCTGGATGACTGACGGCCCCGTGGCAGCTGCTGAACACCGGAGTTCAGCAGCGTGACAGATACCGCCACGACAAATAAAATGCTCTCCACACGAACAACGGTGCTGTTTTAAAACATCCACATCAGTTGTGTTTTTAGCAGGCAGCATTTCAGTTGTTAAAGTTGATTCACAAACCTCTGCAAGGTGCCGAACTCGTAGTGCCGCAGCGTCGTTGGTCTAATGGATCACAGTAAACATGCACTTGATTATTACATCTTATTTACTCCGTGCATGCCAAGTCCTGTCCCAAGACACTAGAGGAAAACAAATCCACCGTTTGGTCCACCGTCCAAGTTAAATAAATGATGGCACTTTTGAAACAACAGTAGGGGACCGCGGTTGGCAAAATGAAAAGATGAAAAACTCATAAAATGTTGAGAGAAAATTTCATTTAAAGTTACTTTACTGAACCTCTTGACCCTGAGGGATGTTTTAGCTTTTATCTCAGAGGTCAGGGTCAGCTTCAACAGAGTGACTTACTCAAGGGCACTTCAGCGGGGAGGATGTCTGCAGACTTGAGGCTAGGCCACCCTGGTGCTCTTATTTTGAAGAGTTTCATTCCCAAATAAGACCCAGTTTGAAAAACGCTGATAAAATGATGGATGGCACAAAATGAAAACACATGATGGGACTGTGTTAAGGCTAGCATGTAACTCAACTCCTCAGCTGACAACATGATGACACTTTTACTCCCTGAATCCACTCAACATTGAAGAATAAACTCGGAGTAATACTCGGAGTATAAAACGGATATATCGTATTTTGAAACTCATCCTCAGTTACAACGTAGATCCACTTGGCACACAGAGCCGTACCACTTAGCGCATTGAGCTGGCGTGCGTTCGCTAACAAACAAAAAAAAACCACATTCCTCATCAGCCTCTTAGTCGGCGCTGTCGTTAGTTTTTTTTATCGCAGGGTTGGACGAGTTTCTCAAGTTCCTCCGCCACTTCAGTTTCTCCGTCAAGGTCAGGGAGTATTTGCAGAGCGAGGCGCGATCAGGGGCCGTAATTTAAACTGATATTATCTTGGAGCGCAGGAAGACTGTCATATATCACAGGCCATTAATGAAGCCGGTCACTTCCCTCGGAAACTCTCCTCCCCCTCTCTCTCTCTCTCTCTCTCTCTCTGGTGCAATCAGTGCAATAGGGCACATCTGAGAGAGGGCGTGTTTTGACCCGTGGCGGCTGCGAGTACCATTGGCATTTCTTTCTGGGTTGCAGCCAGACACATGGCCACCATCGGTTTCTCATCATTTCTAATTTTACCTCCATGTCACTGACGCCTACATCTCCACTACATACACCACACACGACATTTAGCCTATAAATAAGCCCAATTTACTTTTTGCACCTTCCTTTCATTGTCCGTCTCTGTTATGTTCTGGCTGGACTCAGGGGGGGTCTAGCTGTACCACCACACATCGCTGCATTTCACCCACACACTGTCTCTCTTATAACATCTCTCTTTCCTCTCTCTCTCTCTCTCTGCTCCCAGTCGGTCTAATAAATGAGCAGCCTGGTATTAGCGCTGACCTTCAGAGCGTGGCTCTCAGGGAAGGCTTATGGTGATGTTAGCCATGTTCTAAGCCAGGAGGATTAGCGCAGCCAGGGAGGTTTCTGCAGGCTTACGTGTGATTATCAATATTATACAGTCTCGCCATCAGGGAGGCAGATAAAGTATTTATAACTAATAAATACCAAGGTTCATTATAAAAGTAGAAAATATCAGATCTCTCTTGTCTAATGCAGCAGCTTGTAGAATTAGACGCCTTTTTGTTGTTTTTTACTAATTTCTCCTCACTTATTTACACATTTCATCTATGTGGAGGTGTGTGTGTGTGTATATTCACTCCCTCCCAATTAGCATCATGACAGATCGACACACTGTATGTTTGGATTTGTGAGCAGAGCACAGGGTGTGATGCTGAATGGACCGGACAGTTTGGTCTTTAACATCAGAACAATAGAAACAAGACACACACACACACACACTCAGCAGAATCACTGTCATTTTAACATGTGATGTGTGCAGAAGCAGTTTCACCTGGTTAATTGGTGCTGATGGTTTATTCTATCCAAACTCACGTTTTCACGTACAGACAGAAAACTCCCAGATTCGGTTTCCTCTCCGATACAAACACAGTTGGTTTGTGTAACGGGACTCCATTCTGACAACGAAGCCGATCAGCATTGATTGAGAGCAAGGCAAATATGGATTTCTACTCAACAGGAGAGGTGTGTGTGTGTGTGTGTGTGTGTGTGTGTTTTCAAGTGTGTGAAGAGGCATGGATTTGTGATGTGTGTGTTTGTGTGACTGAGAGAAGACAAATCACTACAGCCCAGAGGGAAACATCTTTTGCTCAGAGTCTTTTCTTCATCTGCTAAGAAATAGGAGAGATCTCAGTTCTTATCACCTGCATCTGAAATGTTTCTCCTAAAACCCCTGAGGAGCAACGAGGAGACGACAGAGAGAGAGAGAGGATTCCTGAGACTTGATGAGATCAGTGTGAAGATGCTACCATGTGACGTATATAACGGTCATCAGCTCCTACTGTCTGGCTGTTGGCCTCGTGGAGGAAACAGGAAGATGCAACAGTGTTGAGTTTTCTTTGAGATCTTCCTCTGATCTCATGGTTTCATATCCAGGAGAGTTAAATGTTATTTCAGAGTTGAATTGGAGAAACAGGAGAAAAAGCCTTTAGTCTCATCTTGGTGTTAGAAAGAGATAATTTGTGTCCAGGAGACATAAAAGGTAGAAGTATCAGATCTCTTCCGATGCAGGCTGGTTTATTTTTGGAACTATTTTAGGTGAGCAACCATGTATTCATCCGCTGCACAGAGTGTGTTCTTGCATCACATCTCCTTCCCCAAACCCGCCAGACTCTCTACTGACCGTGTAGCTTCAGACGTGCTACAAGTTCTCACTCTCTCACTTTTGCGACGATGCTAGCGGCCTACTGTCACTCAACATAGTGGACGCTAAAGTGTTAGCATGTATCACCGGAGCCAGCGATCTACCGGGGACACGTGGATGATTCGGTTGTCTGTGATGTCACAGAGAGACCGGACCGGTGCAGCGACGGCCATGACACACACAGCTGTTTCTGATGAAAGCAGTGCTATCCAGCTGTCGCCTCGCTCTCCCTCTCTCTCCCTCTCTCTCCTCTCTCTCTCTCTCTCTCTCTCGCTCTCTCTCGCTCTCTCTCTCCCTGACCCTCAGGAATCCCTCTCTCATTCCTGGTTTCATGACCTCTCTCATCCAGGCTTTAAAATATTAACTGCCTTACACTCAACTCATCCTTTTCCCTCCTGTGTCGTTCTCTTCTCCTCTTCTCCTCATCTCTCTTCTTTTCCCTCCCCCTTTCCTTTTTCTCCCCTCCCTCTCTTCTTCCCTGTCCCCCCCCCCGTTCACCCCAGAATACAGACATCTGAATGTGAAGTATCAGTTAACCCTCTCGCCCGCAAAGAAACAGGAAGTGGATTTATTTGAGCGTTTCTGCCCCAACACTCAAACACACACTCAAACACACACACACTCAAATACACCGTCAAATACACACACACACACACACACACTCAGCTGCAGCTGCCTCAGTGCTCAGATGAAAGGAGACGCAGAGAGAGAGATTTAGAGACAAAGCGAGAGTGCATGAATGTTAATCTCTCTGTGGGAAAGAGAGACAGGAGGATGAAGTGATAACTTAATGCCAAGATGTTTGCAGAGGAAGTGTGTGTGTGTGTGTGTGTGTGTGTGTGTGTTTTTAACATCTGTGTGTCCCGGTGCATTAACGCGTGCGTGACCGTGAACGTGTCAGCGCCGGTTTACTGCCTGAATGTGCCACACGGCGGCTAATCGGATCGCCGTCTGAGATCGCCTGGGGGGATTTTTTTCTCATTTTGCTGCGTCATGCCTCAAGGAAACCCGTCTAACCAGCTGTGCTGCTGACTGGGGCAAAAAAAAAAACACTAAATACCACGTAAATACCAAGTAAACACACATCCTCAGGGCCAAACACACGTTTAACCCCCACCACCTTTCAGGATATCATGCCTTTTAGATGTGGCGTTGGAGAACCTTCATCCGAGCATCACGCAGACTGTGTCCTCTCTGCTGCAGCTGCCAGCGATGGGCAGCAAAAGGCAGTTGTGTGTTTTTTTTCTCCCAACCCGGTTTCTCTTTATCTTGTTAGTTGAGTTGTGTCCCCCATCACCTAACCAGCCTGTAAACTAGTAGTATCCTGGGGCCTCATTACAGAAACGTCCTAAGTCTGAAATCCTATCTTATCTCAGTTTAGGATGACATGTAGGATTTTTGGTATTACAGAAACATGTTTCCAAACTGCATTTAGGGAAAAATCCCATCTTATCTTAGGATAGGAATTTAGCTATTACAGAACCGTCCTAACTGAAGAATTTCCTAAGTTAGGAATCCTAAGTTAGGATGACATACACCCTGTCCGAAATTCAAAATAACTGCCAAAAGTGGCAGCACCACTGTTGTTAGGTCTGTATGGCAATGAAGATGGGGAACAACATGAACACCAAAATATTATGTATTTTTAATAAATAATATTTATAATATAATAAAATAATGTTATAGTATTATTATTATATATGAATATTATTATAATATTATTATTTTAATCTTCATCCTGGGCCGATAATTGGGATGAAAACTTCCCAAAAAGGTGGGGTTTCCTCTCCTCCACCAACATGATTCATGCCTCTGACTCATCGATATTGAAATCGAACGCCCATCTTTTCTCGTCCATTATATCTAGCCAGTGACAGCTGAAGTGAGACAGCCGTTGATATTATATTCTAATCAGTATACCGGCAGTCTCGTGTACATTCTAAACACAGATACAGGCTTGACAGGACGAGTGCCTGATTGAAGAATCGAGTTTACAGTTCTAGTTAGGATTTCTTAAGTTAAGATAAGATATGAGGTCTGAGATAGGATAGGACACAGCCATGAGAATTGCTTCTGTAATAGGAAGATAGGATTTTTCCTATCTTTGAAACTTAAGTTAAGATAGGACAAGCAGTTAGGAAATTCTTCTGTAATGAGGCCCCTGTTTCCTAACCCAAAGCTAACCGATCATCAGCATCACTCACCAAACAAGCTGATTGGTTCCTGTTACAACATCTGATGATTTGAAGGAATCAGGCATCCATTTGTCAGAAGGAGTTGGAAGCTTTGACTGCACTTCCTGTTGGTCATGTTTCTGCCATCGGTGCCACAATGAACTGAGACACGAGAAGAAAAGATGGGATCAATCATCCTGGAAAACCTGCTATCAAAGTGATTTCTCTATTGATTACTACGAGTAATTAAAGTAGTTTTGTTAACATATTAGTTTGTTATGTTGAAATGTAGAAACTGTAACATCATATGAGGGATGGAGAAAACAAAATAATTCATTGATTAAACTAAAAGGAAAGTTCCTCCAGAATTAGATTTGGGTGTGGTGGTGTCTGCAGGACGGGCGGAGGAAGGGCAGGCGGAGGGCGAGGGGAAGTACAAACGGATTTTGTCTTTTCATTTTTAGAAATGTATTTAATTTAAATTGAGCCGTGTCACTAAAATGCATTAGAAAGTTTTTTTGATTGTATTAAACTTAAAACCAGTTTTTTAAAACAGATAAAAACTAAAGTGCGTCAGACATCAGATTGGCAGCGCTTCATTTCTCCTCCGAGGCGACGTCGGCATGTTCAGAAACTTGATCTTCTCAACCTAAAGTGATGATTCTCCGGGGCCGTATCTCTCGCCGTCAGCCGATCCAATATTTTACTGTTGGACTCTGAAAAGCCGCGGCGTCCCTCCGGCATACCAATGTGATGCACTGATAGACGTTCTGGTGAGTTACGAGCTCGGTCTCGCACAGGCTGATATGTACATGTCTCTGAATCCACAGGAAGGGGGGGGGGGGCGCACATGCAGACACACACACACACACACATACACACACACACACACACACACACACACACACACACACACACACACACACACAGGGACTGTAATACTGTGAGATGGTAAATCAGAATGCCAACGCTGAACTTCAATTTCATTTCATGCTGTTCCCGTGGATCATAACTTACAGCTGGTAACACACACACACACACACACACACACACACACACACACACACACACACACACACCCCTCCCTCTTGAGGATCACCCATGGAAAGGCCATGCCAACTGTCTTAATATTTGATTTAACATGGAGATCTGAATAGTGATGAATCATGAGTGTGTGTGTGTGTGTGTGTGTGTGTGTGTGTGACCACAGATTACAGGCGACGCCTCGAACGCCTCGCAGCCACTTTGAAAATTAAATTCACTCGGCGTATATCAGCGAACCTCTTCCTCGGCAGCCGCTTGACGAGGCGCTGAAGTGGAAAGGAATAACAACATCCCGTCCAATGGCGCGCCGCGATTTAGCGAGGGGGTTCTAGCGCTGTTGTGAGTAATCAGCTCCTCCGAACGGCGGGGCTCCCGGTGCAATCAGGGACATTTCCTCCGCCAGGTGTCTAATGATGATCTGACCAGAACTGAGTTGGAGTAGAGGTCAATCAAGGACACGGGGCTGACGGTGTGAATTAACTCAAATACTGAACACAACAGGAACAGCAAAATCAATGATAATACAGTCTCTCTCTCTCTCTCTCACTCACTCACTCACTCACTCACTCACTCACTCACACACACACACACACACACACACACATATTTATATACAGTATATATATATATATATATATATATATATATATGTATATATCTTGACCTTCACTAGCATCTTTAACCCCCAAGGGACAAAATCAGAGCTGCTTACGTTTCCCCTTCTGACCACCAGGGCACTGTGTGTGTGTGTGTGTGTGTGTGTGTTGATTGTAAGCAGTTAACTAAGTTCACTTGTCCTGTACAGTAGTCTGTATGTGTGTTTGTGATTCATCTACTTATATAGTTAGTTCATCTGTGTGTGTGTGTGTGTGGAGAGGGGGTGTGTGGTTGTGTGTGTGTGTGCCTGATTATTTCCAGTGTGTGTGCGCATATGTGTCAGTGTGAGTAAGTCCGTGTGGAGGCGTGTGTGTGTGTGTGTGTGTGTGTGCACGCGTGCATCATCGCTTATGTTGGACCGATGGACCTAGATATGTCCTTCATTGCCTGTGGGTATGTATGAGTGTGTGTGTCTGCATATCTGTGTGGTGTGTGTGTGTGTGTGTGTGTGTGTGTGTGTGTGTGTGTGTGTGTGTGTGTTATTCTTCAGATAGCCGGTGGACAGAGCTCAGTGCTCAGAGCCCTGCAGGTCTCTCCACCGGTGACCCGGCAACATGACATTACGTCGGCTCTTCATGCTAATGCGTTGCTCCAGGAAACCTTCACAGGCAGCGTGAGCACCACAACACCCTCGCTGCCCTGCAGCAGGCTGCTATCTGGAAAGAGTCAAGCTAGTTGTGATTCCCCGTTTCCATTCCTGACATTTGCACATGTGTTAAGGAGTGTCAGAGAGAGAGAGAGGCGAGAGGCATATCGCAACCCTCCAAGCAAATGGCACAAAATAGCAGTTGTAGTGCACGGTGATGTATCGGTGCTCCCAATGTGCAAAAAGTGAGTTTCCAAAAAGGGAAAACTATTTACAAATATATACAGCCAACAAAAACCAACAACCATGTCCACCATGTCCACAGGAGCAGCAATAGCAGTACTTTCCTGGGCGCAACCCGAGCTCTTCTCCCTGATGACAGCTCCTCCGTCACAACAGGCGTCATTTAGGCTGCAGGTCAACGCTCACGTCTGATTCGCTGCTCAGATCAGATTTTTGAGGGACGACCGTTCGTATCTATTCCAGGACGAAGCCCATACCTGATACCAAAAATGACCCGACAGCGATGCTGCAGAGTAACAATGACACAAGAGGTCACATCTGTGTTTGGTAGCTCCGCCTCTCCTGCTCGTTCAAACACACTGCGGTTGCAGTTTGCGCCTTCAGGTCCGACTGAATTGAAGCGTCAGTCAAGTCGCCCATGTCACTTCCTTTCCGTTGCTGTCTTGCTGTCCACCATGCTGACTCTGGATCAGACAAGCTGCCGTGGTGCCAAAATGATGACAGTTGTCTCAGGCAGCGTTCAAACGCAAGTTTTATGGAGGTCAGATGCCCTGGGATGAAAACACGAGGCTTCATGAAGCCTTTTGCTGTTCACACTGATTAGCAAACATAAAACATCCAGGGGGGAAAACAGACACTTGCAGCCTTAGAAGACGTCCAACCGAGTTGTTTGTGCTTGATTTCTGGTTCATTAGTTGTGTGTTTTCTTTTACTTGGATCTGAGATGTTTTCATGGTATCTTGTTATGTTGTTTTTCTTCTGTTCTTTCGTTTTATCACTGGCACAAGGCTGAGTTAAAGAAGGAAACCTCGGTGTGTCGCCTTGCAGCCGGGGTAGTTACACGAGCGAATGTCAGCTGTCGACGACGTGCATCGGTAAAAACAGCAAATAAAGACGGTAAAATTGGAGATACGGGGTTTCTGAAGGACTCTGACGATGTCCAGTGCTACTTGGTAGGGAGTAACACGGCTCCGACATGACGCTCTATTACCGAGAGGTCAACAGCTCTTATGCACTGAATGTCATTATGGTTATTAGGCTGCTGTCTGTATGGTGATGAGGCATGAGGACGGTGCAAGGGTGTGTGTGTGTGTGTGTGTGTGTGTGTGTGTGTGTGTGTGTGTGTGCATGCACATACCAGTGTTTCCATTTCATAGGTGTATCTGCTTGTGTTTCCATCAGGCGTATTATGCATGAGTGGCTTCTGCAGGATACTCCTGATCACCCACACAACACTGATAAATGCTGAAGAGGCAGGAGGATTGGGGGGCGGGGGGGGTCCGAGGTGAGAGAGGATCTAGGACACACAGAAATAGAACGAGATAAGGGAGAGAGAGACAGAGACGTATAGACAGAGGGAAAAACAGGTTGCAAGATTAAAGAGTCTGACAGAGGAAGGAGGAGATCGATAAAGCAGCAGAGGACGACCTCAGGCTGCAGTCACACCTGAAGGTTCCTTTAGGTCTGAACCAGAGTGCAGTTTGTTGAGGGGCTCAGTCACATGGACTCACAGGTAACTTGTTTATCGGTCATCCCACCAGGTTGGAGATCCCTGTAGCTGAGTATGATGGAGTTGATTATCTTCTCTGGTGTTCGTACTACTTAAGAACACATGGAAGAAGAAATCTGTGAACATGAGCATCAGTCCAGACTGTTGTTATGCCAGGCTTTCCAAGCATGAGGAACTGCTGGCTATTAGATGTCAACATCTGTCTGCTGATACCCATAAACCCTTGCATTTTGGGGTCATTACGCTCCCCCTCCTAACGAAACCGCACCACAGTTTGCTAGGAAGAGGACCAAGACTGTCATTTACAGGCGGTTAATCGGTGCCGCCCAAGTTCCAGTGGTATTTTTCTCACCTGGCACTAAAGGAGTAAACGCTGTGAAGTTCAAATAAACTGCTGCAAAACATGCTTGGCGTGGAGGTGAGAGATGAGGACAGAGATGGATAGAGGGAAAGAGAGAGAGAGGTTACAACTAAATGAGAGAAAGCGAGGAAGAGGAGAACAAGGAGATGAAAAGAGAAGCAGGAAAGGCAATAGAGACAGAGGATAAGAGAAGAGACAAGGGTGACAGAGAGAGATACAAAGGATGAGAAGGGGCAGCGAGGAGGAGGAGGAGGAGGAGGAGGAGGAGGAGGAGGAGGTCAAAGCATCAGCGCTGTGCAGCAGTTCTCAAGGGCATGGATGAGAAGAAAACTCTGCCGAAGGGGTCACTTCAGCAGAATGTTGTGAAGGACGTGCTCCCCTTGAAGAGAGATGTTGAAAAGCTGCTTAGAAATACTCCTTTCGGGTGACTTTTGAGGGAGGAGGGGTTACCTTGACGACGGCTTAATGGGACCTGGAGGCAGTCAAAGGATTCTTAAACCTTATTAAATTAAGTCATATCTCCTTTTAGATTTAATAACATGGACAAGCATATCCAGTACAATCATGGGCATTTTCGTCAGAATCTTTGCATGCATGTACAATGGATGGAGGAGACGAGGAGCTGCTCCTCACCGAGGCATTAACCTGATTAGGTAATTACAGTACTGATGGCTAAAATAACTACCCTATTTCTTTTCTCTTTTCTTTTCCATTACTCGTCACGTCAGCCCCCAAGGCCAGAGAGAACATCAGCATCAAAGCTAACATCAAAGTCAAAGTCTATGGCTCTTGCTAAAATGCTAATCATGTTTTTTTGAATTCAAGTAAACCCTTTCAAAGTAACTTGAGAGACGAAGGGGACGAGAGGAGATTGGCATTTTCATCTCCGTCTACTAACAGGCAACATTTTGACTTTGACTCGGGGGGGAAAAAAGGGGGAGTAAGTATAGGAGTGGGATGGAGAGAGGAATACAGAAAGAGAAGGAAATGAGAGAGCATGAGGAAGTGTGAGCGGGAGAGGAGGCGGGGCGAGGGAACGAACAGCAGACAGGATGATAGAGGGAGAACAAACAGTGTCAGGGTAATGTTAATGGGGACAAGGATCTTGTCATATTAAATATAGATGACTCTCTGTTATGGGACATGAAATATACATGAACCGCTGGGCTGACATCTGTATCAGCTGTGCTCAGAGGGGGAAGGAGGGCAGGGAGATACAGGAGGGGAGAAAGAGAAAGTCAAATGAAGGAAAGCAAAAGAAAGAGACGATCAAGAGAGCGAGACGAGGTTCTTGACGGTACTTGATCCCAGGCCAACGGAGGCGCGTGTTTTTTGTGTTTTTTTTTCTTCTCCCAGAGACGAGGGCTTTTCCCAGACAGCGATCAATACTTTATTGTTATTTTTGTGGTGCCGTTGAAGTCTTAATCTGAGGTCTTGACTCCCGGTTGCTCGAGACTGATCCCATGGTGCTTATCGGCAGAGTAGGGCTGGTAACCCCGGTGTCGCGGATAAAACCCCCTTAAGGCCCACATACATCCACCCACTCTCGGGGTCATGGTACAGCATGTCCTGCCGACCAAGAGAGACAATATTGGTGTCAGCAGAGTGTAGAGGCTGGTAAATGGGATGAAATCAATGTGGGCCATGAGCTCGAAAGAACAGAAAAATACAGTGATGTTTTTTTTGCAAAATTGTCTGTGTTGCCTTGACATGCTCTGATGCCTCTTCATCCTCTTCCCTCCGTCCCGGACTGTGAATGAGTGGCAATGTGACAGTCTTAGATACTGTGGAGGCCTGTCTCTAATATTCTTATATTATTCTTATTCCTATCTTATATTTCTTTGGATTCTTTATTTTTTCAGTATCCAGCAGTTAGTCCTTTGTATACACTAGGTAAAATACCAAAATGATCTTCTTGTGATCACCGTGTTACTGACGTGCTTCCTTTATGTTCATCTTCCTTCATACCTCTGTTACCTATGAACGTATGCATATGATTGAACAACACCTGAGACTGAGTGAGGACCCTTTATCTGAGTACAGTACTGGAAAAACATATTTCCTTTCGTCTTTACCAGTTGCTATGAAGCAGTACAAGAGAACGGGAAGCAACTTGACCATGCAATGTGTCTTACCGGACAATATTGGCTGAGAAATGTTACGACCCTGGTTCAGAGGGAGATAACATAAAGGGGACACTGACAAAAAACCTGAAGTTGCAAAAGGAAGTGGTTTAT
The DNA here is from genome assembly GCA_034670405.1 of Hoplostethus atlanticus. NCBI lineage: Eukaryota > Metazoa > Chordata > Actinopteri > Trachichthyiformes > Trachichthyidae > Hoplostethus > Hoplostethus atlanticus. The sequence goes on from JAXDDX010000008.1 coordinate 3,893,527, forward strand.
TAGCTACAAATCATAACCAAAAGGGGAAAAGACCTCTTGGTATGAGCTCTTGTTTATTGGCTCTTGCTCATTTGATTCTCTTATTTGTCTCATTTGTTTAAGATATAGTAGGTTGCTAACTTATTGCACTCTTACCTTAACACTAGTTATGCTCTTAGTTGCTTGTTTAGGAAGGAAATGCACTTACGATTTCTGGTGACTAGTAGTTTTCTTGCCTACCTATGTTGAATGCACTTATTGTAAGTCGCTTTGGATAAAAGCGTCTGCTAAATGACTGTAATGTAATGTAAAAGAAAGATGGTGGCCAAGAAGACAGCTCCAGACATCTTTTACTCCACCTACAGGGTGGGGAGGACTAAGCAGCACTGTCATACATAACAGAAATAACAAAATCATGGAATTCAACAATGAATCACATACTAATATCTCCATTTCTCTCCATGCAGTGCATTCTAATAATGTAATAATAACGTCTGAGCAGCGATGTCACCACGTCACGAGTATTTCACTTGTGTCATTTCGTAACGTCACGATCATAAACTCTCTGATGTTTGCCTCCGTCTCTCCCTAGTCGCGAGGAACCAGTACGAGCGGATGGGCAGCGACGTCACCATGCAGTGCGGCTCGCTGGACAACGATGCGTCCGTGTCATGGAAGGTGAACGGGACGGATGTGAAGGCTCGCCACCGTCTAGAAGGTCCCAGGCTGGTGCTGACCCAAGTGGACCTGGGCCATAATGGACTCTACAGCTGCTTCCAGAACCCACACGGAGAGAGGCGTGACACCATCAACCTCCGCATCGGCAGTAAGTCAACATTATTCTCAGATAACGCAGGATGAAACGTAATCATCCCCGTGGAGACGTTGGGTCATTGCAGCAGTGAAAAGTAAATTAGAACAGAATTAATAATAAAAACAAATTGCAGTTTCACCACTAGAACATATTAGGAAATATATGAATTAAAAGTATGAAAATCTATTAATTGCAGCATGTAAGGTGTGCAAAAACAAAAGCAGTTAAATGTACTGAGACAAAGAAGAAATTCATTATAAAGATTATATATGATAAGAAAATATATGAACAAAAATATATTCAGTAATAGGTGAAAATGATAAAAATAAGATATGTGCCAAAATATCTACCAAATAAGAACATTTTTAGAATATAAACCTATTGACCTCATCAAATATATTGAAATACGTTCTTTCATGTGAGCATAACTATGGGTGGTGGTAGAATAACCATTACACCATAACCATTAACCTCCTCACTGGTATTTGCCCTTGGAATGCTACTTTACATTTACATTGTAGGCTTTAGCTGATGCTCTTAGAGCAAGAATACATCAGTGACCCTGGAAGAAGCATGCATGACAGAGCACTGCTGGGATAGGACAGAGTTTAGTCTAAAACTGCTGTTTTTACAATGACAAATATAGTATCAACGAACAGGTAGATATGAAACAACCTGTACATTGTAACACCATCAGCATAATGAAGAACTTTATCAGTTCACTGACAAGTATTACTTTCATATTTCACCAGAATCTTGCTATCTGCACCACTCTCCTCCTCCTTTTAATTAAAACCATTCCCACCTGGCAGCTGCCCAACACCTCCCCAGTCTGCTGCTCAACAGCTCCATGGGAGCAGTCTGGGGTCAAGTGGCCTCCATAACGTCACCTTGACAGTTTATAAGGGAGGAGAATCGTCGTTTCTCACACCATAAAATGACCGCTACTTGACTAACAGCTGTAACTTCACCGTGACAGCGTGTTGGAACCGGTGCTACAAATATAATGATGATGAAAACAAATGCATGTTTAGAAATTATAGAATGGGCTTGTGCAGTTCTAGAATGTGACTGTGCTGTTCTACGAGTTCTAGAATGTGACTGTGCTGTTCTACGGGTTCTAGAATGTGACTGTGCTGTTCTACGAGTTCTAGAATGTGACTGTGCTGTTCTACGGGTTCTAGAATGCGACTGTGCTGTTCTACGGGTTCTAGAATGTGACTGTGCTGTTATATGGGTTCTAGAATGTGACTGTGCTGTTCTACGGGTTCTAGAATGTGACTGTGCTGTTATATGGGTTCTAGAATGTGACTGTGCTGTTCTACGGGTTCTAGAATGTGACTGTGCTGTTCTACGAGTTCTAGAATGTGACTGTGCTGTTCTACGGGTTCCAGAATGCGACTGTGCTGTTCTACGGGTTCTAGAATGTGACTGTGCTGTTCTACAGGTTCTAGAATGCGACTGTGCTGTTCTACGGGTTCTAGAATGTGACTGTGCTGTTCTACAGGTTCTAGAATGCAACTGTGCTGTTCTACAGGTTCTAGAATGTGACTGTGCTGTTCTACAGGTTCTAGAATGTGACTGTGCTGGTCTACGGGTTCTAGAATGTGACTGTGCTTTTCTACGGGTTCTAGAATGCAACATTGTGTCATGTAGATGCAGATAGACCCTCCCACGTATAGAAAGCGACTCTGCAGTATAATGTGCGGTAGCAATGCTGAAGAGCACAATTTAGCAAATTACATCCACTTAAATGGTACAATAGAACTGAGTAGAGTAGAGTTACCCTTTGTGTCGAGTGCTGATCAAGTGTTTTTGCGATGATGTGTTAACAATCATCACGATGCTGTTGGAATAGCATGGTACAAAACTGATGTAATGACTGAACTGGAAGCAATTTGTTGCCAAAAGCCAAGATGCTAGTAAATAGAGGTTAACAGTCATTCATTGTTAATGTGATGCTTTGCTACAAATCCTCAGGTTGATGCTAAGTTGATGATATCCGTTAACATTTTAAATGCTAATATAAACTTGAATTGTCATCATGGTAGTCCTTCAGTCTGTACAGTCGGACCCACTGCCAGCTGACAGCCTCTAATGATCAGTTGTTAAAATGACATTTGGTCGTTTTGCTGTGACTGAAGTGCATTTCAATAATGGTGCAAAAGCTCAAAGAGTGTCAGTTTAACGGCGTGTCACGGTGGCCGTGAGCTGGCAGCGCTCTCCTCTGAGAACCATTATTCTGACAGGGAGGCTTTTATTCTCTGGTTCTGGGCATAATAACTGGGCCTCGATAGGACGGACGTGGAATTGATGAGTCCTATTGAGGATGATGAGAGTGAACGTTTTACACTGTTGGCAAAATCTGTGTTTATCTCAAAGTTAAATTAAGTTAAATCAACACATGATCTAGAACTTTTTAAACCCCCGGTGATTCGGTTTGTCTCTCATGACGCTACATTTTGTTGCCAAGCAATATTTCACCACTTGATGGAATTATGTTCATTGCCTTGCTGCCATTTAGTCTTAGAAAACCACAAGTGCGTGCATTCTTTAGCATAGGTTCCCCCAGTGGGAATTGAACCCCTAACCCTGTGGTGTTGGTGCCGTGCTCTACCTGTTGAGATACATTGGTGTGTGTGTGGGTGTGTCTATGATAAAGGTTCCTGAAGGAGTTAGACCAATGGGTGTTTTTCAGCATGAGAATCAAACTCCAAAGGTTTTGTTTCACCCTGGAGACTCAACAGGAAGAGGTTACTCAACAGGAAGAGGTTATAACTTCTCTAAAGAGGACCTTGTTCCCAAAAGTCATAATCAGCATTTTGAAAAGCTTTCCTTTTATTTCAACAATATTAAACCTGTTAGTGTCATAACTAATCTGTGCACCCCTTGTTTAAAAATGGATTTAGAAATACTGGATTTTTCTGATGTGATCAAAATGAGGGAACGTCAGACGGAGTGCAGTTACTAAGTTACTGTCTGTCAACAGTCTTTCGGTTTCATCCTGGTGCCAAGCAAATATTGTGGGCAAACAGAACTCATGTGGACTATCGCCATTTCACCATTTCACCGTTTCCAACCAGCTGTCACCAGCGAGAACACAACGCAGAGCAAACCGGTCCTGTTGAAGTCTAAATGAAGAATATTACACAGGAAGATTTTATTTTAGTTTGATGTTAAAACGTTTAATACAAATGTTTGACAAATAGTGACAAGTGTGACGCTTTGGAGATGATGAATTACTGAATACCGAGTTAATGGGAGTGTTATGTTATGGTAGATTGTGTGTGTGTGTGTGTGTGTGTGTTCATCAGTGGCCAATTACATGGATGTGAGAACAATACCTCGGCGGTCTCGCCCGGTGATGAGTATTATCATCCTGATCCAGTTGGTGATTTTATGGCGTGTTCGAAGCGTTCACTGGGGCAACATAGACTTTTATTGTGTCGCGTCCCGTCGAAGCCGAGGAGCATCTCATGTTCTGCCTCCTCGTCTCTGTCGCTCTGCTTTCTCATCTCTTCTGACGGGTCCTCAGTTTCAATGAGCTTTATTGGCATGAAAAGACAAAGAACAACATTTACAACAACAGCAACAAAAGTAGGAACAGCAATGAACACACCCAAAAAAAACTAAAAAAAATCTATTAAAAAAAAGGAAAAAATATATATAAAATATATATAATAATGCATTTGAAAATAATAATAATAATAATATATAAAAAAATTACATTATAGTAAATATACAATATAATATAGTTCTCTTGTTCTTTCCTTCTATCTCTTTTGTTTCCTCTTTGTCTCTTTTTATTATACTGTTGTTTCTCTCACTGCGTCTCTCTCTCTCTCTATTTCAGTCTTCCTCTCTCGCCCTCTCTCCCTCTCTCACCCTATCTGTTAACTGTCACCGACCAGACGTGAAGTTCATGCCGTGCAGATCCAGCGATAACGACGCCACCGTCGCGGCTACACTTGTTACGATTGTCATCATGATGATAGTTTGATTTTATGCAGTGTTTATTCGTGGCGCTGGGGGCTTGTTAAGCCTCGCACAGGGAGAGGTGCTACCGGGCGGGGTGGGGGTGTGGGGGGGTGGGGGGGGGAGTACAGCCATCTGTTATCCTGTCTCCCCCGTTCTGCTTTATTTCTTCAAAGTTTTGTCTGCCTCCCGCATTTGTTTGTCTTTCTCTGTGTAGTTTCGTCGTATCCGTCGCCATATGTCAGTCCGTATGTTTCCTCTTCCTCCGTCTCTATCATCTCTATCTGTCTCAATATACATCATTTTGGACTCTCACTAAATTGAAATTACCATCTTCCCTGTCCTTAATTTGACCCCGACCAGCCCTCCTTTGTTCCCTCTACGTCTTCTCCTCCACCCATTTTTCCCTCCATCCATTCGCTGCCAGCCTTTTCTCCCTTTCACTCTCTGCCAACGCTCATCTGTCTCTCAGTATTCTCTCTAACCCTTCCCTCTCTCAGCCTGCCCTTCTCTACCTATCTCTGATGTCTCTCTCTCTCTCTCTCTCTCTCTCTCTCTCTCTCTCTCTCTCTCTCTCTCTCCTCCCATGCCAACCTCTTCTCTTTCCCTTTATTTATTTCTGTTTCAGTGTTCTGGCTTGTACTTGGTGGCGGCATCTTGTTGTTCATACTAGTTCGTCTACTCTGTGACCTTAGCCCTGTGTGTGTGTGTGTGTGTGTGTGTGTGTGTGTGTGTGTGTGTGTGTCCATGATCTGTCTTCACACCAAATTTATGGAGTGTTTGTGATATTTCTCCAGGAGTGTGTCAACATGATGTCATCTCACCACTATATACCGCTGTAGGCATGTTAAAGAGTTCTGTGTACCGTGTGTGTGTGTGTGTGTGTGTGTGTGTGTGTGTGTGTGTGTGTGTGTGCCTGCAGTAACGGAGGGTCAGGGGGAAACAAAATGTACGTAAATCTACAGACTTTAACAACAGATTATCAAACAAAACGTCCTCTAAAAGCATAAAAGCAGCAGTTTCCTGTGTGCGTGTGTGTGTGTGTGTGTGTGCATAAGTTGAGCAGTCACACACACAGCAGGATGTTATTTTCTTCCATAGTGTTTTAAACAGTGCCTCACTCATCTGTTCTGATTACACACACACACACTTACCAGGGGTGGAGTTCTTAGTGACACTGGACTATTTACTTTAAGAGAGAGAGAGAGAGAGAGAGAGAGAGAGAGAATCATAATTCAATAGGAAGACAGAACTCTCTGATGAAATACAACACTGCTCTTCCTCTGCTGTCAGGATGAGGAAGTGATGTCCGTCCTGTCCTGGCTTTGTCTATCCATCTATCTGTTGCTGTCGCCATGGTAGCCGGATCAATAATTTACAGCACCACAACATGAATCTGATGTAAAGCATCACAACATGACCTGTAGATCCACTCAGTCACATCATCTACCAGTAAACCAGCTAGCCAAACAGCTAGCCACATCATCTACCAGTAAACCAGCTAGCCAACCAGCTAGCCACATCATCTACCAGTAAGCCAGCTAGCCAACCAGCTAGCCACATCATCTACCAGTAAACCAGCTAGCCAACCAGCTAGCCACGTCATCTACCAGTAAACCAGCTAGCCAACCAGCTAGCCAACCAGTTAGCCTGCCAGACAGTCACAAGACAGCAAGTAAGCATGTCAGTCAGTCAGTCAGTTAACCAGTCAGTCATTCAGACAGTCAGTCAGATACTCAGTCAGTCAGTTAACCAGTCAGTCAGTCAGTCAGTTAACCAGTCAGTCATTCAGACAGTGAGTCAGATACTCAGTTAGTCAGTCAGTTAACCAGTCAGTCAGTCAGCTACTCAGTCGGTCAGCCAGCCATTCAGTCAGTCAGTCAGTTAACCAGTCAGTCAGTCAGTTAACCAGTTAACCAGTCAGTCAGTCAGTTAACCATTCAGTCAGTCAGTCAGTCAGTCAGTCAGTTAACCATTCAGTCAGTCAGTTAACCAGTCAGTCAGTCAGTTAACCATTCAGTCAGTCAGTCAGTCAGTCAGTCAGTCAGTTAACCAGTCAGTCAGTCAGTCAGTCAGCTACTCAGTCGGTCAGCCAGCCATTCAGTCAGTCAGTCAGTTAACCAGTCAGTCAGTTAACCAGTCAGTCAGTCAGTCAGTCAGTTAACCAGTTAACCAGTCAGTCAGTCAGTTAACCATTCAGTCAGTCAGTCAGTCAGTCAGTCAGTTAACCATTCAGTCAGTCAGTTAACCAGTCAGTCAGTCAGTTAACCAGTCAGTCAGTCAGTCAGTCAGTCAGTCAGCTACTCAGTCGGTCAGCCAGCCATTCAGTCAGTCAGTCAGCTGACTCCTCAGTCTTCACATCACAAATCAACTTAAGAGGTTTCTGTTCTAAACTAACCAGACTGAACTACTGTGGATCAGAGTGGTGACATGATGGGACTCTGTTGTGGTTCCCCCCTAAAGCTACCAGTGATAACAGAGGCCTGCAGCGTTATGAGGCCAAGACCATTTGGCTTGGGTTGAGGTCTGCGTGTGTGTGTGTGTGTGTGTGTGTGTGTGTGTGTGTGTGTGTGTGGTTAGGGTGGAGAAAGCTCAGAAGACAGGAAAGCTGTCTTAGAAGGTCAACAAGGCTGCAGAGTCTCTCTCTCTCTCTCTCTCTCTCTCTCTCTCTCTCTCTCTCTGCCATACTGCTATAGGCATCACTAATACTGCACTGGTGTTGTGTGAAAGCATGTATCTTCACTTCACATCACATGATGTTCTTTATCGAGAAGAGAAAACACTGAGGGTAGGACCGTCGTTTACAACAGTGCTGAGTAACGAAACAAACAGCGGGGCGTAACATTTAAAAACACTCTTTCCTAATTCCAAGTTCCCCTGGAGCTCCAGCCACTCCGGTGATCAGGTTTAGTATGCTCCAAACCTCTGGTGATGCAGAGGTTTGACAGTTTGTGCAGAAGATACCAATGTTGATCTCTTCTCACGTGAAGACCAGACCGGCCCACTTGTCTGGCTGACGTACATGATGATGCTGTTGTTGTCCCAGTTCTGAATCTGAGAGCTGAATGATGGAGCCATGTCTGTATCGTACACCTCCAGGAACCACAACCTCCTTGTTTCTACCAGACATGGGAGGTAACCAGGTTTCATCCACAGCTCTTTGACCAGAGTATATGTGATGTATATGTTGAGTTTCTTGTACCTTCTGTCTTGAATGGAACGTTTACTTACTGTCAACTCAGAAATTCACAGAAAAACATTTTCATTCTTTACTTCCTACAAAATTCCCGTTTTGAAGATGCATGGTTTCCCCACAACAACGATGTTAGGTGTCTGTGTACATGAATGGGGTACAGCTAGTTTCCCATCTTCTCAAATATGTGTGTGTGTGTGTGTGTGTGTGTGTGTGTGTGTGTGTGTGTTTGTACAAATGAACTATCGCCGTTGTGGACCAGATCTAAGACGATTAGACACTCAAACGCACCGACAGGAACACACACACACACCCTGAAGGGCATGTTATGTGTCCTGAATTTCCACAAAGACAGAATAACAAGGCCTGAGTGGATTCTCTGTGGAGTGAAGACAGCCACACACACACACACACACACACGCACACACACACACACACACCGATTGGTTGCCTTCAGCCTTGCTTAGGAGGAGTGGAAAACAGGAGTGAGTTCTCTCGTTAGATTGATGTGCATCCCTTCCCCTCAGGCAACTTGTTTCTACACACACACACACACACACCAATTGATATCTATTTCCTCTCCCTGGGCAGCTTGTGTGTACACACACACACACACACCCACTCAGGGGACCCGCGCTACATGGCTGGGTAATGGAATTGTCTTGTCTCCTCGCAGACAAATCGCTGTAGCGGAGGGTGGAGACGAAGAGCTCCGTCTCCTGGGGGACTTCCTGTTCAAACCAGGAAGTATCCGGGCCCACACGTGAGGTTGGGTCTGCATGTGAATCAGCCTGCTCGGTGGTGCTGGTACTCCATCAGCAGTAATGCCTGCATGCTGACTGATGTGATTAACTCGGCCATGCAGCTGGTCAGGTGTATAGCGGTGGGTCGGGACCGGGGGGTTCACGCCCCCCATGTCGCCAAGTCCTTGAGACACTGAGTAATACTACCAGCTCCAGGGCTGCTGTTCTAGCTGCCCCTGACCTCTGACCTGTGGAGGCGGGCGAGAGAGGAGAGAGTTTCCCTGCAGGGATAAATAAAGTGGCATGTTGTTTTTGTCTGGGAGTCTGCAGGGTGTGAGGTGAGTCGTAGTCCTTCACTTCGTACTCCTCCAGGTTTTCATTCAGTTTTTTTATTTATTTATATCTTATATTTGGTCGACCAGTCAATATAAGGCACGGGAACTCCAATGAACATTTCCTCACTGGATTTACAGGCTTTCATTTCCAGCCACTTCATTGAGAATGTGTGGATGAAAGTATGAACTGGTTGATGAATGTGAGTGTATTGTAGAACATTTTTTGTCTACTTAATACACACACAGATATTGATTATTAGTGATAAATCAGGACTGTTGTGAAGACCTGAACGTTTCTAAGCCTCGACATTCAACCTCTGCATCGTCGTTCTCTCTCCTCCTCGTCCTTTTTTCTCCACAACCTCTTTCTTTCCGCTCCACATCCCCGATTTTTTTCCCCCTCCCCTTTTTTTTTTTGTTGCTCTGTTTGCAGGAGAACAGCCTCCCGTCACTTAATTGCAGCAGACAACCATAACAAATGTGAAAATGGGCCCAGTTTAAGAAGTCAGTGGGAAGCCATGAGAGAAACTCAAACAGAGACATGGTGTGCTTTGGCCTCTTCGTCTCCATTCAGCAGTGATCTGGCAGGACAGATTGTTCTCTCTATCAGCGCCGTCGCATCGCCTCGCCTCCCTGAGCTTCCAATATCGTCAGGTGATTTTGGACAAGAAGGTCAATCCGATATCTCAGGCCATGTGTGTGTGTGTGTGTGTGTGTGTTTTTGCTTCACACGACAGCTCCAATTTCCTGCAATTTCACTGTAAGTAGACGGCGGCAACATGGTGATTTGGCCCGGTTGGTTCTGGTTTTTGCTACCTGCTGGTCAGACTGTTGCATTGAGGAACAACATGAGAAAAAGAAATGGAAAAGAAAGTCCAACTTCCTGTCTTTGTGTTGCAGTTGGAGAGACTGGATCGTTCAATACTTATGAAAGTTTAAAAATAGGGTTGGAGAGAAAGATGTGTCTAATAAAATTTGATCTAAGTAAAGGATTTCATAATAATAATTCCAGGTTTTATAATACGTTTTTCCTGTAACTAGAGCTGATTAAACACAACTAAATTAACCTCACACACACACACACACACACACACACACACACACACACACACACACACACACCCTCCACATGACAGTTCCCTGGAGATGAACTCGGTCCAACGTAGGGTTTCAAAGGCAGCTTTGTGGATCAGCCAACTCTTTTCTCAAGAGCACTTTTGGTCTTTTTCCTCTTTTTGCATCATTCTTCTGTTTTACCCGTAACCCTTCTTCTCTTCCTTTATCTCCTCTATCTCCTCCTTCCTCTGTACCCATGTTCCCTATCTTGCCTGATCCCTTGGTCTCCATCTCATTCTGCCTCTTTCTCCTCCTCTAATCCTTCTTATACCCACTTTATCCACTACTTTCTCTCTCCTCGTCGTCTCTCTTCCTGCCGGTTCATAGCGAGTCTTGTGAAAATCACCTTTTTCCTCATCTCTGTTTTTGTTCTTCTCCTTCCACCCTGCGTCCTTCCTTTCCACCCGTCCTTCTCCTTTCCTTCATCTCAGGTTCAACTCCCTTTTATTGTCACACAGACAGAATTTGTTTAGTGCACGCGACAAAAACGAGTCCAGAAGTATGGTGGCGTACGTCCAGTATCACACACACCATCTGAGTACATACATGACACATGACTGAGGAAGTGCATCTCTCTTGACTCCTCCCACATCCTTTTTTCCATCTCCCTCCTCTATGTAAAAGTCATATTCACTTCAGTCTCTCTCTCCTTTATCTCTCCCTCCATCCCATCATAGTTGATCCTTCCCTTCCTCCTTTCCTCCCCCGTCTCCTCCCCCCTTTAGTTCTCCCCTGACTCTTAAATCTTATATCGCTTTCCTTCCTCCTCCCATCTTCTCTCTCTTCACCTCCCTCCGTGAACCACCTCTTGATTCCTCACACGTTCATAGATTATTGATCTATCGATCAGTCACGGGTTCCAATGGTTCATTACATCATCAGAGTCAATCAGTTATTTTGTTGTTATTATTGATCAGTGAATCAAAACAGTTCATTTTGATCAAACTTTCTGATGCAATGCGGGTCCTTCCTCTCCCTCCCTCTCCTTCCTCTCCCTCCCCTCCCTCCTTTCCCTCTCTCCTTCCTCTCCCCCTCTCCTCCCTCTCCCTCCCCCCCTCTCCCCCTCCCTCACCCTAATTACCCATCCAGAGGTAGTGGAATAAACCGACTGACTGTGTTATTATCTTGTCTCCTCAGTTGGCTCTGCCTTACTTGACTTGACATGCAGCAAAATAAAAATGTTTGCACTGTGTGTGTGTGTGTGTGTGTGTGTGTGGTGTGTGTGTGTTGGTGCTTGCGGGCGCATTTTTATGTGTGTGCACGTGTGCGTCTGCGCCAGACTGTCACCATGTGTTTAGTGTGTGTGGCAAGAAGGTAGAGGCCTATTCCGTCTTGATTACTGAGCAGTGAAAGAGACATTCCTGGTTTGTCTGTGTCCGTTTATGAGTGTGTGTGTGTGTGTGTGTGTGTGTGTGTGTGTGTATGTGTGTATGTGTGTGTGTGTGTGTGTGTGTGTGTGTGTGTGTGAGAAAAAGAGGCTTTGACCAGAAAGTATTCCCCCTGGCTTAGTGTCCAGCAGTGAGGTTGAGCAGTTTGCTCCACTGACGTCAAGCAACTGAGGAATGGTCAGATATCCATGAAAACATACTTATCGTGTGTGTGTGTGTGTGTGTGTGTGTGTGTGTGTGTCTGTGAAAGAGATTCAAATGTCAAATGTTTTGAGAGGTAAAACTGTCCACTCCCGCTGGCCCTCTTGGCCAACCCTGTCAGATCCACTCAGTGTAATGGGTCCCTGACCCGAACCCAAACCCTAAGAGCAGCTTTTCAAACCGAGGGCCTGGAAACTGTCCAGGCTGACAAGGATTTTCCTCATCTCTCATCTCTCCGTCCCTTTGGACAGCTTGAGAGGACACACGGCCACATGGATGCATGTGCACACATTTTAACACCGTGGGCGTTTCTGTGAATCAAGGCACATCAAGTTTACAACACTAGCGCTGTTGGACGTGACCAACATTGGATTAGGAGTCAAATATCATTTAAGAGATTTAGACAAGGTGCAATTGCGCATCCCTCAAATGATAGTCTGCAGATGGAAAGCAAGTACCTGTCCTGTCGATGGCTGTGGAGATGTTGTCACATCAAGAGTCACCCCACAACAGTTCCCCTCCACCCGACAAAATTGCCACTTCACCAGTGCAAGATCACTGAAGTTGATCTGTGCCGGCATGAAATCAGGGCCTCATATTTCTGGTGCCCTAAAAGCAGAACTCTTTCCATTTTGATACCAATCGACTCTGAACAAAAAATCTCTTCAGTACTACTTACCGCTCGCTTGCCTTCTCCAAAAACTCAACCCCAACCAGCACCCAAAGCACGTCTTCCTCAACACACCGTAAATGAAAACAATCTCGAGCCAGGCCTTCCTTGGCCGTTTCTCCAGCACTTCCTTGTTTATTCTAGTCAGAGTCGATCAGTACAGCGTAGCATGATGGGAAAAGGCTCCATGTTGAAGATGGTCAGAGTTATGCTTCAGATATCCTCGTCTCCTGAAGCTCTTTAGATATTCTGTGACATTATCAAACATGTTCATCAATATGGATGTATGGCATTACATGACCAGGACAACTCATCAAAAATACATCGTCACACGTCACCATTATAAAAGTTTAAATAGGATTTAAAACATTACGGAGGTCAGATAGAGTTCATTATATTCTAGTTGTTTTTTCCATTGCACAAGAGACATTCAAGTCTTTTTTCCTTCTCCCAGTGATGTGAACGGTTTCCTCTGTTATCCTCAAAGTCCCAGTGCTTTTCCATAAAACCTGAGACAGAGAAGCAAGATGTAATGGTTGTTCTATTGATAAGGATCCCCCGACTCCCATCTGCAAGTCTGCTCAGACATAGGGAGTGTAATGGGCCTGCAGAACGGTGTGTGTGTGTGTGTGTGTGTGTGTGTGTGTGTGTGTAATGGACTAGGCGTAACGTCATTTCACGCTCCGGGATGAAAGTGACTTCTCCATCCAGTCTATCAGGCCCTTTCTGTATCTGCTCCACTAGCAGTAGTACACGTTTTAGTAATAGAAGTAGAAGTAATAGCAACACTAATGGCAGTAATAGTAGTAGTAGTAGTAGTAGTAGTAGTAGTAGTAGTAGTAATAGTGGTGTTAGTAGTAGTAGTAATAGTAGTAATTGTGTAGTAGTAGTAATAAGACAGATTTGTCTCTGATAAACGCCTAAATAAGGAGTCCTAGCGCTCTGGAGGAACCAAGCAGCGTTGAGGCCTCGCTGCAGCGTTGAGGCCTCGCCGCAGCGCCGCCGTCCTCCCGGAGACGTCTCAATTACTCCAGTCTGTTGGTCCGCTCTCTGGGGACCAGGCAGCTGTGAGCCTGGACTGTGGCTAAACGGGATGTTCCCCAAAGGATGCTATGGGAACAGAGACAGAGAGACAGACGGGCCGGGTGGAGAGAGAGAGAGAGAGAGAGAGAGAGAGAGAGAGAGAGAGAGAGAGAGAGAGAGAGAGCTTAACTTGACAGCTGCATTGTAAAGATGATCTACAGTACAGAGAGCTAGAGCAACGGGACCAGAGCTTCAACCTGGACCGAGAGTCGAGATACTCCTCCTGGGAACGTTGAGGCAGCCAGAGAGAGAGAGATAGAGAGAGAGAGAAGGATACGGAAGGTAAAAGGATAAACAAACACATTCGGACACACACACACACACACACACACACACACACACACACTCATACACACATGCATACTGCGGTGGGCGGATGAAAGGAGTCTCACACAAACATGGCTCCTGTGTCGAAAGAGCCGCTCTTATTGTGGAAAAACACACAGATGTTGGTCTTGGCTGGACAAGAATGTGGGCTGTATTGGTGCTGTGTGTGTGTGTGTGTGTGTGTGTGTGTGTGTGTGTGTATGTGTGTGCGCGCGCTCCGATGAAAGCTCAGGCTTGCTGCTTATTTGTGCAGGCTTCACTTCAAACAGTCAGCGCACACACACATCATACATGCAGGCACACACACACACACACACACACACACACGTACCAATTTACAGTTTGGAGTGTGAAGCTGGCTGTTTTTGGCACATGTAGAGTTGCACAGCTCAGGATGTGTGTGTGCATGCCATCCACTTTCCATCACCCTTCATTCTGCTTCCATCTCTCTCTCTCTCTCTCTCTCTCTCTCTCTCTCTCTCTCTCTCTCTCTCTCTCATATCCCTCAGCTGCCAGGTTGTTTGTTCTCACATTACAGTACTGTACCTGCTCGTCTCTAGCTTTCAGGTGTGAACATAACAATAAAACCTTTGTCCCTCTAACTCTCTTTCTCTTTAGTTGGTGTTGAATTGTGCGGTTTGGGTTTCATGTATTGAGGATCATATAAACCTTCAGTGAATTTCCAGGTAAAATCAAGGCAGAACAGTAACAGTATTTGAGGTGCATTGTGGAGGTGCTAGTGGGCGATGAGCGCGTTGAAGTGTAAAGACACTATTATTACACTGTAACAATAATAATCACACTTTATGATGTCATCGCTACATTGTTACAATCACACATTATGATGTCATCGTTACATTGTTACAATCACACGTTATGTCATCGTTACATTGTTACAATCACACATTATGATGCCATTGTTACATTGTTACAATCACATGTTATGATGTCATCGTTACATTGTTACAATCACACGTTATGATGTCATCGTTACATTGTTACAAGCACACGTTATGTCATCGTTACATTGTTACAATCACACATTATGATGCCATTGTTACATTGTTACAATCACACATTATGATGTCATCGTTACATGTTACAATCACATGTTATGATGTCATCGTTACATTGTTACAATCACACGTTATGATGTCATCGTTACATTGTTACAATCACACGTTATGATGTCATCGTTACATGTTACAATCACACGTTATGATGTCATCGTTACGTTGTTACAATCACACGTTATGATGTCATCGTTACATTGTTACAATCACACGTTATGATGTCATCGTTATATTGTTACAATCACACGTTATGATGTCATCGTTACATTGTTACAATCACACGTTATGATGTCATCGTTACATTGTTACGATCACACATTATGATGTCATCGTTACATTGTTACAATCACACGTTATGATGTCATCGTTACATTGTTACGATCACACATTATGATGTCATCGTTACATTGTTACAATCACACGTTATGATGTCATCGTTACATTGTTACGATCACACCTCATACATCATCTGGTATGGAGTTATAGTTTCCTGATTTCTGCTTCCAATAAATCATCCTCGTCACACCGTTGTTCTACAGGCGTGTAAATAATCACATTGTGAGCAAAGATTTGGTTTTGTTTTGACGCCGTTCACTGTACAAACCTCCTGCCCCCGGTGATCGGCACTAACAGGGTCTCTTTTCTTTTCTATGGAGAAAATTGTCTTATTTAGCAAGTACACTTTTGCATCCAAAGCAGATGAAATTTGATGCTGAGCTTCTCCTTCCTTTTGTAAATGTTGTGATGAAGAATCTTTTTCACAACATTTACTCCGAGGAACATGAAAGAGAGATAAATTCATGAAGCAGCCACCCTGACAGATAATTCAAAACCTTGTTAATGGAGGGGGGAGACGAGGAAGAGAGAGAGGGGGGAGAGGAAAGGAGAGAGAGAGAGAGAGAGAGAGAGAGAGAGGGTGAGCCGATCAATAATCTCTCTCTCTCTCTCTCTCTGTTTGGGGGAACGTTCAAAACTCATCCGGTTCCAGTGATAAATAATTCAATTATGTGTTCACTGTCAGGCGCCGCTAACAGGTGTGTGTGTGTGTGTGTGTGTGTGTGTGTGTGTGTGTGTGTGAAAGGGAGAGGTTGATGCTATCACAAACTCACATAACTTCAGATTTCCTTGGTGCAGGATCTCTGGAGGGGAAAGCCTTTGTGTGCTAATCAGAGAGAGAGAGATGCTCTCCATTCTCCACCTCCGTCTACAGTCACACTTTCTCTTCATGTCTCCCTCCATTTTCTGCCTGTTTTCACTCTCTGTCTCTCCATCTGCTATGTCTCCTACATACTGTCTCTATTTTCCTGTCTCTCTCTGTCAGTCTAGCGCTCTGTTCAGACAGGCATATGCGTTAGGAGTCGGGTGTTTTTCAGTCTGAACAGCAAAAAAAAAACACATACCCTGGAATGTGTTTTTTTTAGGTTTCAACAACATTCATAGGTGGGTTCGCAGTGAGATCGCATCTCTGAAAGTGCAATCTGACTTTTCGTCACTCCCCGCGCGATGCAGTTGACGTTTCATGTTGTGACAAGGAGAGCAGAGAACAACCATGGAGGAGAGCCAGCAGCAGGGTAGCGGTGCCTGGACAGACGGAGAGGTTTCCTGGCTCCTCGGCGGGTACCAGCCTCCTCCGTCGCCGGCGTCGTCGTCTCGTGCGGCGAAGGCTTTCTGCTAGAAAAAACGGCCGCCGTTAAAACAGTCAGACTAGACAGACATGAAGCTCCCATGGTACGTGACTTGTCGGACGGAAAAATGTCAGCGTGCGCACGTTGTTGCCCTGACAACCGATGTCGGAATGACAGCGTGTGATTATGCTGTCTAAACACACATGTGGTAAACGTGCAACGTGGACAGTCAGCCTTACAGACCAGATTCCTCTCCATGGTTCCCTCTTCCTCCCTTCCTCTTCCTCTGTCGCTCTCTCTCTCGCTCCATTTCTCTCTCTCTATCTGCCACCTCTCTCTCTCTCTGACTCTCTTCCTTCCCAATCCTATATTAGTTTTTTTTAATATGAAGCATCAAATTGAAAAGTGTCTCCTTCCTCTGCAGCCCCGGTGGATCTTTGTGAGGCTTATTAAGATATCATTAGCCCAATTCACTGGGCACAGATCCCCGACGGGGCTTTATGGCATTGACTTACAATGGGAAGAGAGACGGTTGACAGTGTGAAAGTGCTACTGGGAAATGCACTTATCACTGTCACTGAGCTGCTGGTTGTACTGGTTGTACTGGTTATTACAGTAGAGCCACGAGTCAGGGCCATGGTGGGTATCTGGAAACACCAAACAAAGCATGGATGGACAAGAAACATAGAGGAGAACACATTTTTCCAAAGAGTGATGCAACTGCAACGCCTCTCTTACAGCAGAATGGAATAGAATAGAATAGAATAGAATAGAATAGAACTTACTATACCAGAGCTGCGAGCGCTGTCGGCTCACGAGCTGATATAATCCAATAAGTATCGGCTGGAATGAATGAGATCCACAGCAATGAAATAATATTCAGTAGTGAATAGAATCAAGTAAAATCCAGTAGAGTTCAGTGGAGTCGGTGACACGAGGTGAAGTGTTTATCTAGCAGCATCACATCCTTCCTTCCTCCTCCTCCACCGGTCCTTAATTTCCTTCTGTCCATCTTTCCTGTCTGTTGATAACGATCTTGGCAGGCCACAATGAATAATGTACACTTACCGTAATGGTCGGGAGAGGTTGAGAGCACACACACACACACACACACACACACACACACACACACACACACACACACAGAGGCATGACATGCTTGCACATACTTAACCACATATACACGTACATGCAGACATGCACAGATATACACACACAAACTGTCTCTCCAGGATGCATGAGCATGCTCGTGCACACACACACACACACACACACACACACACACACACAGAGCTGGGGGTAATTCCCTCATCTTAATGATGGCATCAGAGAGTAGAGAGTGTAAATTATTAAAACATACAGCAATTAGAAACATAACATTGCCAGCAGGATACGCACACACACACACACACACACACACACACACACACACGAGAACATGCACATACAGGGATGTGCACACCCATACACACACACGCAGGATGGACACACACACACAGAGACTCACTTTAGTACGTACACAATGTGCACACACATACCTTTTACACACGTGTATGAATCGATCCATTCACAGCCACACCCGATGATGCACACACACACGTGCACGCACACACACACATTCACATGCACCAAAGTGTGTCCTTGCAGCCTCTCTGATAGTGAGACATCAAAGCTGCTGACGGTTCATCTGCAACAGAATGAAAGCTGTTGTAACTTCATATTTCACTTTGTAATTTGATACTTCTTTGAACATGAACATGGAGCTGAATACATCCATGATGTGTGTGTGTGTGTGTGTGTGTGTGTGTGTGTGTGTGAGTGTGTGTGTAACAGACCCAGAGGCCCGTGTTAATAACAGTGAATGCTTTACGCAATTTAACATGAAGGTTGACACGCATGACATCATGTTGTCGTCATGTAATAATTCAGTCTCAGATTTGGACTGTTACTGATGAAGATTTGTCCTGTTTCATCTTCCTCTCGTATCAGTTGATCTACAACTGACCCATCCAGCTTGTATCTATACGTCCATGTCCTCTCATCTCTATGAAGACGTGTGCAGGAAGACTGATGGCGCTGTCTCCTCGGTGTGTGGATGCCGTGACCTCCAGGTGAACACCTCCAGTGTCAAATATCCCATCAGCTCTTTAGTGTCATTATAGAACGAAGCATCAACGGTCCAGCTTGACTCCAGGCTGCATTTCCTTTCTGTCCATCGCAGTAAAAAAAAGAGAAGCTAAATGATTCATATTAGATTTCTCTCTCCTCAGATATCCATCGCGCCGTCAGATTGGATGGAAGGCGTCTGATTGTAAAATTCATAATGCGGGGCGACGGCGATGTCAAGGGCAACGTGCACCGCTGTTGAAATGTGTGTCGGGAGGCGAGCCGTCCCGTATTGTCACTTACCCCGTCGACTCCGGGGGTCGGCGGTGTTACAAGCTATTGAAAGTGAATTCAGATGTAAAGCTCGGCCATTAAAACAGGATTAACGGCCTCGCCGGGAAATGGAACGCAATCTATTCCCCACGTCTGCGTCGGGGTCTGGGGCGGGGGGGGGGGGGCGAAGGTTCGAGGGGAATGGGATCCGCTTGGCCGCTGATTAGATGTTTGATCAGGCTTTCTTTGAACGCGAGGATGGCAGCGAATCTTTTGAGTGCCATCTGAAAGTGCGATGGGATCAAAGCGTTTGAACAAGCACAATATTGTCTGTTCTTCTTTCTCTTTTTTTCTACACACTGACCCAACATTTCTACACAACTGTTGAGCTGCTGAGGAAGGTAAAGGCCCACGGTAGCCCTGCCTCTTTCATGCTGTAAGACAAAGACCTTCTGTTCCTTTATGCTATACTAAAATTATTTTAACTCAAATTATGAACAAAGAGCTGATGCACCTTCCATCGGGGTGACTGGAACTCTCTTCTCATCTCTCGTCCGTATGCTGCTGCCCCCCACCTTGCCTTCATGCCATACTTCTCCTGCAAACCCTCCATTAGCCGCCTGTGTGGCCTCAAGTATCAAAATAAAAGCCCTGAAGTCGGCATACAAGGCTGCGAAGTTGAGGCCGCGGTCCAACACCTGGCTCTCCTTTCCTCACGGTGATCTTGCCATTGCTTTAACTTCTTTAACTCCTGGCTCCCCAGTGATGGAATGACCCCCCCCCTCCCCCCCCCCCCCGTCTTCCTGATTGAATTGCATGCGGTATCTCTTCAGGAATCACCTCACGTCCCGTTCTCCACCGACCTTGCACCTCTACTTTGCGCCTGACCTTGCTCTTGTCTTTTAAAAAGGGAAAACATTTCTCCAGCCGTGCTCCTGTTGGGCGCGACCCGGCTCTCATTGGACGAGAGCCTCAGATAAACGCCTTAAAAATGGAAAACAGGTAGTGATTTGCCATCTAATGCTTATTTGTATGAACTAAAGGATGTGATATCTCTTGTGTGACACATGCAGACAGCGGTGCATGCCAAGCAGCCGCGGGTGTGAAGACCTCGGTGGCGTGATCATGTTTACTGAGTTATTGACTCTTTAAACCGGGTCAAACAGGATCAACTAACTCACCATGATAGCAATCCATTTATCATGATGTGTGTGTGTGTGTGTGTGTGTGTTCCTGCTAATATACGAGTGCGTTTGGGTCGTGCACGTGTGTGTGTGTGCACGTGCATGTGTGTGTGTTTAGGCCCAAGCGATGATAAATGCATAGCAACGTCTGACGAACCCCAAACCCACATGGAAATTGATCTGTATATAATCGGACCGGGGAATTTCCCCCGGCAGTATCAAGACTAGTCATTTACCCTTCACACAGCGGTTACACACACACACACACACACACACACACACACAGTGGGGCTAGTCATTCGGGTGGCGGTCTTGCTGATGTGTGCTTTTTGGTTTCTGGGTTGCGTTCAAGGCTGATGGGTTCTGCCTCAGTGTTGTTGACTGTTTATAAATGGGATGCGTTCGTACGTCTGCACAGCGGATGAGACGGGTCCCGTCACACAAACAGCCAACCACAGGCCGGAGGGAGGGAGGAGAGAGAGAGGCTCCAACATACGTCTGTTCTATTCTATTCTATTCTATTCTATTCTACTCTGAATAGGATGAAACAGAGCACTGGGTTATCATATCATCTTAAAGGCGTCATATTTCATTGCCACTGTCAGGGCTACTGTTAGCTGTTATCACACACATGTCAGTATGAGAGAGAGAGAGAGAGAGGGAGAGGGAGAGGGAGAGGTCAGAGAGAGAGAGAGAGAGAGAGAGAGAGAGAGGGAGAGAGAGAGAGAGGTAGGTGATGACATCTCTCGCTTCTCTTTCAATTTGCCTGTTTTTTAGACCCATTTTCATACCTTTCTCTTTCCCTCTATCGTATCCCCCCCCCCCCTCTCTCTCTCTCTCTCTCTCTCTCTCTCTCTCTCTCTCTCTCCTTCTCTCTCTCTCTCTCTCTCTCTCTCTCTTTATCTCTTTAAGGTGATTTGGTATCATGTGATTTATGATGGCCATTAGAAGCTTCAATATCAACTCGTCCAACAGTTCACCAGATACGGTCCATGTAGCATCTGGCCATCCGTGTGTGTGTGTGTGTGTGTGTGTGTGTGTGTGTGTGTGTTTCTCCTGCCTGTATGTTCACAAATAACTCATTACAAAAAGCATTTTGTGTGTTTGCGTGCATGTTTGTGTGTGTGTGTGTTTTTCCTCTACTTTTGCTAATGGGTCATTTGTGAACATGCAGGCACAGGAACACACACACACACACACACACACACACACACACACACACACACACACACACACGCAGGCATGCCAGGGAGTTTATTAAAAATGTAATTAAGACTCAGCCACCTTGAACTGGCGCCACCGTGTTCAGTTCACCGTCATCATCTGCACATAATGGAAACGCTGTAAACAGACTCCAGATCTGCTGCATCACCAGGAGGATTAGAAACGTCTTCCTCTCCAACGACAGGAGTGGCCGTCTGTGTTCATGGTGTTTAATCGGCGCTGAAGGTGAATGGAAACAGTTTATTTCCATTCATATTAAACAGATTTGTCTCTTTTCTCCCATTTTGAAATTCATCACATAGCAAGCAAAGTTGGAAAGATAGTGAAGACATGCAAGTTACACTGTAATACAATGAAAACACAATTTACTGAGTTATTTCTCAGTTATTTGTGAGTTGTGAAAGTTATTTGGCTGTTATGAAGTCAAACTGGAGTACCAGGTAAACATGCTCGCTAAGCTTCTTTGTTTTGTTCGGTGTGTAAAACCTGTTTGTTGTCGGTGCGTCATGCCGCGGTCCGATAAGAGGATTCTGGAGGTTTAAGGCAACAATACATGTACGTGTTATGAACTCTGTGTTCACACTTCACCTTTTACCTTCATCCCACTTTGCTGTGTTGTCTTTATTTCTTCTCTGTTTCTTGAGGGATCACAGAGACTTGGATTAGGAACAAGGGGGCGTGGCTTAAAGACTAAAGACTGCTCTCATGTTGTTTGTTGTTGTTTTTATTTGGTTTGACTGGATCACCTGTAGAATACACGAAGAGGTTCATTTCAAAATTGGATTTCCACCAAATGAGACGTCTGCTAAATGTTAATCGAAAAAAGTTTCATCACATTTTAAGTTATTATTAGTTCTGAGTCACCTTAACCTTTACATAAGTTTATGAGAATGTTTTAAATATAAAAATATAACCTTAACCCTTCATGTTCAGTGTAGAAAAAGAGGTCCAAGCCAACTACCAATGTGTTAGGTAGTTTTTATATGGACATCAATGGTAAAAAACAACATCAGGCCAGTGAAAATATCTTCTTCCTGTGATCTTCATCTACAAACACAGATCAACTCTCTCTGAACTGAAGAGAAAACCTGATCTGTGATGTCCCAGGCTTGAGAATAACGTGACCAGGCAGCTTCCCCTTTAATTCAATGGCAAACCCTTCACCGCCAGCGTGAGCTCGCCGGTCCACCTCGCCGGTCCACCTCAGCCAACCAGCTCAGGAAAGATTAGTCGATTTTCTCTCTACGTCGAGTTTAAAAAAAATCGTCAAAATTGGGAATCCACATCATTACAGGAGGTTTTTTAACCTCACAGCTGCAGAATGACTCTTATGGATCATATCATCAGGTTGGGCTCTCTGTCCTCATCACGCCTGGAAGTGTAACAGGCCATAAACTCAGATGCTGCTCTCTGGTAAAACCCAGTATTTATGGGCTTTGCTGTGGTTTCCCACGATGCATCCTGTGATGCATCTTCCACCTTTCATCCCGTGACAGCACATCTCTCTCCTCCTCCTCCTCCTCCTCCTGCTGTCCTCCCTCTCTCCTCTCTAATTTTACCTCTGATTCAGTCTGTAATTGGATATCCACTGAAACGTCGACCCAGCAACGTTCAGCGACGTGGCGTTGAGCTGCTCTCTGGGGTCGACGGTACCACGGTACATGGCTCAGTCAAACATACTGGTAAATGTTCTATTGGAAAATAGAATCAGTAGATATTTCAAACCCATATTGAACGTGGCTCAGTCTCACTCATGAAGACAACTAGGTCTTCAGATAACTCAGGAACCCACAGCTTTACTTTCTAATTGTGGCTGCATTGCATTCTGGTCTATCTTGTCTACTGCATTGCATTCTGGTCTATCTTGGCTACTGCATTGCATTCTGGTCTATCTTGCTACTGCATTGCATTCTGGTCTATCTTGCTACTGCATTGCATTCTGGTCTATCTACTATCGGTGGAGAAATTGGTCTCTCTCCTCTGATGGATTTCTCCTGTATGATTGTTGATCGTCGGTCTAGAAAGAAGCCCTTGCTCTTTGATTCTGATTGGCTGACACCAAAACCTGACGGTCACCGTTGATGGTTTAGATCCATGAAACATTTTCTCCTATTAAACTCAATTGAAGCTGCTGGAAATATCTCAATGTGACGTCACGTGGTCTACGACTGGCCAGTGATCCACCACCAAACAAGTCCTACCACTGTTGCCAATAGCTGTATGTTGAAGTGCTGAAGTGTTTCAGGGTGGATCTTTCCTTTAAAGATTGGTACACGTTACTAAATCACTATAATATAACAATAATAACTATCTGTTTATCTGACCCACGAGGTCACTACAGAAGCTGAATGAGGCTTCACTTCACTACGATGAGGAAAGTGAGAGAGGGAGAGACAAAGGAAGAGAGGAGGCAAAAGATTAGGACAGAAATGTAACAACAATGTTCTTTCATGCTCGCTCTCTCTCTCTCTCTCTCTCTCTCTCTCTCTCTCTCTCTCTCTCTCTCTCTCTCTCTCTCTCTCCCTCCATGGACTGTCACCTCAGGTTTGCTGTGAGGTCCGAGGGGAAGGAAGGGACAGGAGGAAGCTATGGATGAGGGGAAAAAGCCAAAACCCATGAACAGTATGGGTGTTTGGTGGGAGAGGGTCAGATGGGGATTTGGTGT
>JAXDDX010000008.1:3920000-3935000 GCA_034670405.1 Hoplostethus atlanticus
CAGAATAGAATAGAAGCTAGACAGCACACAGTGTTGCGGGTGATGCATTACAAAGTAATCAGATTACTTTTCTGCGGCAACTAGTAACTTAATACATTTGTTTTTCAATTCTTATGATCCCTTGTGATAGCTCTCCTCTGGCTGGTTTCAGCGTGATGGAGAGCAGCTCTCAACTAACGTGTTTCTAACGAGGAACGAGTGTGTTAGGACTAACGTCACGATTGGCTGAATCTCAGAGCCAATCAGAGCTGATGTCTGAATGTACGCTCTTCCTGCGTCCACACGCGACATTTTGCAACGTCGCCTCCATGATGAAACATGAAGAAGTGTCTCTGCAGGGGCAAAGGGACACCTACTCTCACGCCATGGGGGGAAAAGTAATGGATTACAATTACTCTGGTTACTATAACGGAGGAGCTTTTTGTGTACTTGTACTTTTTAAAGTTTCTAATAATAATAACTTTAATTTAAGAGCGCCTTTCAAGGTACCCAAGGCACTTAACAATAGAAGAGAGAAGAACTAGATAAGGTGGAAAACAAAAAAACAACTAAGTTAACAAATAAAGTTTTAATAGTTATAATAATAGTAATACTGTGACTTAAGTATGTTTTCACTGAAGTAAGCTCTCCAGGAGCATCGCGTCAGAAACTGGCCAAACATAAAATGACTTTTATTTTGTAAAGTTTGAAATGAAACTGTCTATTTTGAGTTTTCCTCCCTTCCTGAAAGATGGAAGGTCTTCTGCCCTCGGTAGACTTCAAGACTTCACCACAGTCTGGATCCTCTATATTTTAGAGATACTGAGTAATGAGCTTGAGTTTGTGTGTTTTTTTTTAAAACAATAAAAAGTTCTCTGGACCAGAACTCCTTTTTGTTTAGTGAGGACTAAAAACACCCCAAACCTCAGAGATCCTGTGTGAAGCCAGACAGGAGGCTGTGTGTTGTCACAAGCACATTTCATCCCGGTGGCCTTGACTGGGTCGGCCCGTGGCCTTGTCCAGTCCGCCACAGTGTGTGTGTGTGTGTGTGTGTGTGTGTGTGTGTGTGTCCGGATGTGTGTATCCAACACCCAATGGTTGTTACTGCCTGTTTAGCCACAAGGGCACGCTGACCATAAACCTCAGTGCAGCCGGCATCCAGTTTGGTTCTGTTGGTTTTGGGAGAGATGTCTTGTTGTCTTTCGGCATAAACCGGAATGTAACTGAAGACATACACAACAATTAGTCCGACCCAGAGGAGGACGTGTGATCACAGGGGGAATCTGACGGATTTACTTACATAAAAACAATAAAACCCATCATTACCGTAACGTGTGTCATCATCACAACTATAAACTGAATGTTGTTGCGGATTCCAAAACTACCGGATGTCAGTGAACAGATTCATGAAAGGAGACTTTGTTCATGCCCGTCGGGAGAAATGAAACTAGAATATACTGTCATATAATAAAATAGGAACAGAATAAAACAATACAACAATGTGATTACATTTAGAGATGACACTCATCCTCTCTCAGCAGCAGGAGACCCTTTACCTCCCCAGGTCACCACTAACTATCACTATCAACCAGTAGTAAGGTCTGAGCCATGGTGCACCAGGGACCAGGTCTAACAAACACTCCTGTTCACTGGAGGAGGAACAGAAACACAAACTAATGGGAGAGACGGGTAGGGCTTCCTCTGCCTGCAAGACCTTTCAGAGTAAGAGCGGGACGGAGACCAGGGGGGTTGAGATCAGGAGGGAGGAGACGTCTAGACCGGCTGGGATGCAGGACAGGATGAGAGGGGATGAGAATGATGAGGAGAGGGGCGGTCGAGGTGGTTTCTCACCCTTCGATTTATCAGTGTTCTCTCTCTCTCTCTAGATAAGTCTTTATTGCTGTCTCTCTCTCTCTCTCTCTCTCTCTCTCGGAGTCGACACTGAGGCAGTCATGCTATAATCTTCCGTCTAATCTGTTAATCCCATTAATTATCACACAGACATTATTCCACCCAGTCATAATCCACCCCGGAGACCTGCACCACACACACACACACACACACACACACACACACACACATACCAACACACACAAACACACATGCACACATTTGTTTCATGGTTTCAACTTTCAGATATTCATTATACTAACATAGTACTATTGTAGTATTCTGTTCTTGTTGTTGTCATTTCAAGACCCCAACACCCCAGACAGACTCATGTGCAGGTGAAAACACGACCAAGATGTACTGTTATTATCTAGATACACCAAACAACACTTAGCTTTTCCAATAGTCTGTTAACTCATATATAAAAGTTCATTAACAAAATACTATATGTCTATTTTTGAAAAGGAAAAAAAAAAGAAAGAGTTCATTCTATCAGTCTGTAAAGGCGTGATTTTGTTTCAACAGTCATTCTGAGAGAGTCGGTCCTGATGGAGGATGCAGCTCCTCCAGATACGACCTCTGCTGTGATGTGAGGTTCTCTGAGGACCAGGATGCTTCAGAAAGCAGCTCCTGCTCCGACCATAACTCACTCACCCAGACCACTTAGCATTATTAGTCTACCACAAAAGATTCATATTTCAAAACAAACAGCAGCGGCGGCACCGTAACTCTGACTCCGGACACTTAATGTTATTGTAAACCAAATATTAATATTTCAAACCGTAAACAAAAACAAACAGACGAGCTCTCTGTCCACCTCTCCTCTCCTCCCTCCTTCTCTCCCTCTCTCTCTCTCTCTCTCTCTCTCTTCCTTCCTTTTTTCCCCCTCGTCTCACATGGACAAAACCTAATTACATATCGCTAACGGAGTGTGTGTGTGTGTGTGTGTGTGTGTGTGTGTGTGTGTGTGCATTGTTTAGAGGGTCTGTTTTGGTTTATCGCATTTGTCAAACCCCCTAAATGGAACAGCTGTCTGTCTGCAGAGATGGAGAGAGAGAGAGAGAGAGAGAGAGCGAGAGAGAGAGAGAGAGACAACAGATTGAAAAACAGAGGATGAGAGAATGAGTGAGCGAGGAGATTGAAAGATTCGCACAGTACAGCGAACACAAATAAAGAGAGGGTGAGAAATGAAAAGAGAGGGGTGAGGGAAGGAGCGAGGGATGCCGCCTCTTGAAGAAAGAGAGGAGAGAGAGAGGTAGAAGACTGTTAGTGCCCGTCCAGGTGATCAGTCCTCATCGCTGTTATTGCCTCCAGGCCTGATGCAGACGGGAGTCGGCTCAAACACAACGCACCATCACTCACACACTAATGACTTGGCTCGCTGTGTGTGTGTGTGTGTGTGTGTGTGTGTGTGTGTGTGTGTGTGTGCGTGTGTGTGTGGTTTAATCTGTTTGCAGAGTCCCTCAAATGTATTTTGTGTTTTCGCTGCTAGAAACGTTCTGATGTTTGTTTGTTGCAGGAACTAAAAAGATGGAGACTTTTACTCGTCTGTATCGGGGCTATTCTTCTTCTTCTTCTTCTTCTTCTTGTTCTTGTTCTTCTTCTTCTCCTTCTTCTTCTTTCTTCTTCTTCTTCTTCTTCTTGGTTTGCCCTTCAGGAATTAAACCTGTTCTCTAGTCTGGATTACTAAACATATTGATCAGATTAAGGACTTGCTGCTAAGACTATTGATCTGATTGACAGGTTGTGTTTTTCATTGATTAGATTATTATTGTTGTCTTTATTGATTGGATCAGTGGCTGCCAGTGGCCCATCTGTCAGCTTTGTTTTGAGTCACCCAAACCGTTATTGACTTGATCAAAGAGCTATTGATCGGAGAACGGAGGGGATTTGGTTATTCCAAGTGATCGTTAATGTCTGGAATGTAATGGTTATTTTTCCTTAGTGTGTGTGTGTGTGTGTGTGTGTGTGTGTGTGTGTGTGTGTGTGTGTGTGGTTAGTTTGGCCAACGTTGCTCTGCTGTTCTTAACGAGGTGAAATTATTTCACCGCATCAGTTCAGAGTTCCTCCGACCGCTTGATCCCTCCAACCCCCAGCTCCTCAACGCTGTGTGTGTGTGTGTCCCTTTATTAACCGTGTGTGATTGGGGTGACTGTGTGTGTGTGTGTGTGTGTGGAAGAGAAGACCTGTTTTCAATGTGATAATGACTTATTGATTTCACGACAAATTAAATCGTCGCTATGGAAGTCTGACCGATGGCGAGCGCTGTGGTCTCACGTCTCTCCGCTCAGCTCCAACTTTAACTTATTATCTTTAACTTTCTCTGCTCTCCCACTCTGCTTTCCTTTCCCTCGCCCTCTCTCTCTCTCTCTCTCTCTCTCTCTCTCTCGGTGAATCACAATCACAGGCCTGGCCTTGATGTGGTCGTGCCGAGGTACCCAAGAGAAAGCAATCTGTCCTGTGTGATTTTGTGGTGAGGAGTTAAAGTTTCATACAGTGGTAGCCATTGTAGAAGTGGCCACATCCTGCATCCATCCCACTTTACTGCTCATTACCGTGGTAACCGCTGTGGAAGGCCACCATATCCTGTAGCTCTGCTCCGTCACGGCGGCTTTCAGGGGTGAACTCAGGAGAACCGGGGCAGCAGAGCGGCAGTGAAGAGCAGATTTCAAATTAAAGTAACACCAACTTTAACTTTAACTCAACAAATGTGTCTTTTTGTTTAAACATTTTTATTTTTGGTTTGTTTAGACAGTTTAAGGTGAAAGTATAAACAATATGACAATACTTTGAACATCTTACTGTTGTGTGATAGATAGATAGACAGACAGACAGACAGACAGATAGATAGATAGATAGATAGGTAGGTAGGTAGGTAGGTAGGTAGATAGGTAGGTAGGTAGGTAGGTAGGTAGGTAGATAGATAGATAGATAGATAGATAGATAGACAGACAGACAGACAGACAGACAGACAGACAGACAGATAGAGAGATAGCAGCAGTACAAGACAAGAGAGAGACACACATCACTATACAATAAACAACTTTGGTCAACAGGCTGAATAAAAAATATCCTAAAAATATACAAAGAAAATGAAATATACAAAAATATAAAAATAGTGCGAGGAATAATAATTTAGTGCAATTTGATTTATGTATCTAGTTTATTAAGTTTCAGTCTAGTGGCCTTGACCAGCTCTGCATCGCCTCAGACAGGCACAACGTTTGCCTTGGTAACAGTTTGTCAAGTCAATTTGAACTTGAATAGCCAGAAATCCTGCAAGGTGACGTCAGTGAACGTCACACGGCAGCTCACGTTCACCGACCAGAGAGGAGAGCGTCGGTGAGTCCAGCTTCCTCTGGACGGAGCCTCGCTGATGGTCAGGAGACAGTTTTGGATTTCACTCAGTTTTGATTCATCACTGTGGGAGGAGAGGCGACCATGCTGACTCTGAGTCTACGTGGTCTGGGGGGGGGGGTGGGGGGGGGTGATGGGGGGAATGGGGGAGAGATTTCCTACTGCAGCTTTAATCAGAAAGTCTATTTTCCAAAAGGTTGTTGTTTTCCATTAACTGTGTAAAAGAAGTGGGACTTCTACTAACAGCTGCACCTATAAAAAAAACTTTCCCTTCTGGGTTTGTGGAGGAGGAGGAGAGGGGGGGAGGAGGGGGAGGAGGAGGAGGAGGGGGGAGGAGGAGGAGGGTGTTGTCTGATTCCTCTAAAGGAGATTAATGAAAGGACTACAAACAGAGGAGGAGGGGACGGACGGAGGGATGAGAGAGGCCGTAGGGGAGTTGAGGGGAAGGGGGTGGATGTAGTGGGGGGCAGGGGGGTGGAGGCTGGGAGGGAGGTGGGGGAGTTGTAGTGGGTGGTGGTGGTGGTGGGGGAGGGGGGGAGGGGGTGTCCTCTGTGAAGTCCATTCATGGCCTGCTGAATCAATGGAATTCTTTCTCCCTCTCCCTCTCTCTGATTTCCCTTCTCTCTTTCTTTCTCTCTCACAGACTCTCTCCATCATCTGTTCATTCTCCCCCCCACCTCTCTCTCTCTCTCTCTCTCTCTGTCATGGTTTCTATCCCTCTCTCGCCCCCACATTCCTCCTGTCTTGCCTGTCACAGCCTTGTGTCTGTGATGTCATTCAGGACAAAGAGGCCAAGCTTCCCTGGAATGTGAGACTGAATGAAAGAGAGGGAGAGAGAGAGAGAGAGAGAGAGAGACACAGATGGAGAGAGAGACAGACAGAAAGAGAGAGAGACAGGGATAATGAACGGATGATGGAGAGTCTGTGAGAGCGAGAGAGAGAGAGTGAAAGAGAGGAGAAAATGTAAAAAGCTTTGTGAGCCGCATGAGACGGAGGCAGGACGACGCTTTTAATTTGAAAGTCCAAAATATGTGGAAATAAGAGAGAAATGCTTTAAAAATAAGTTCCAGATTGTTTGTTTTTCTCAACTTTATTTATGTCGCCTTTGATCACAAAATATGTCTGGAAGGAAACTTCCAGTTGGGCCTGGCGGAGAGGAAGAGACGTTTCTATCTGCAATAGTTTCTTTCATTTCTTTCAGATTTAAACTTTTGTTTTTAGTTGTCTCTACATAACGGCAACAAGCAGTAAAGTAACTTAAAGGATAAAGTAATCCGACTACAGAACCTGGACCAGACACTACCATGCTCTAAGGTCAATGTAATGGACTGATTGCTTTGTGATGTATTGAAATGCTCTGGCAATTATGGTTCTCTTCCATTCAGTAAAGCTTACTGGAATGAATTGAATTGAAATGGAAAGGAGGGAGGGGGGTAGTTAAGCATAGTGGAGAGGATGGAGAGAAAGAGAGAGAGAGAGAGAGAGAGAGAGAGAGGGAAATGGAGAGAGAGATTGTTAGATTTGGCAACTAACACACACTTGGTGGAAAAAAGATTAGAGAGAGAGAGAGAGAGAGAGAGAGAGAGAGAGAGATCAGGTCTTCACCACGTTTTGGTCTGAACTTGTTGTTCTGCTGGTTGAATCAAAGGAGGGACGTTGTTGTTGTTGTTGTTGTTCAGTGGTTTCAACAATAAAAAAAACCCACAGTTATTGAGCTTTCAGTTCATCCAAACAGTAAAACAGTATTTTGTAAATAGAAAGAAAGGAAAGAAGAATGAACCATTTCTTTCTCTTTCTTCATCTCTCACTTTATTTATCTAATAATTTTCTTCTTCTCTATTTAGTAAACTGTTGTTTCCCTCTCAGACCTCTCAGACCTCGTGGCGTGGTCTCACGGTCTCAGTTCGTTCAAGAAAGCTGGAGCAGCTCCACCAGCAGGCCAGTCCTGTTCATCTGACCAGACCATGCAGCTCACAGAGGCTGTGTATGGTGGGAAGGTTGCAGGTTTAGTGCTGTAGTGTCCTTGAGCAAAGGGACCTGATGTATTGACGGGTAACTAGCTAACACCAGGCAGGGACTGATACCATGCACCTGTAGTAGCTAGTAGCTTGTAGGTGTCACTGTGGTGCTAATCTTTCAAAGACAATATAACGTTTCTAAGTTTAGGTGTCAGTTGAGTTGCTATGGAACAGATTGCGATGTGGTCCTCAAAGGCATCGTCTCACATCGAGAGTGATGCAACTGGTATGACCACACGACGTTCCCACAGCCAACCTAAGAGGTCAATTTGTCCAGAAATTAGGGGTCAATTTCCTCTTCACTTCCTTGAACCATTCCTGTTGCTAGGGAACACTTCCTTGTTGGGTGTTTGGGAACTATTTTGATCCTCCCCGGGGGTCGTGAGTGACAGGGCTCTTTCTCCCTACGCCGCGGTGCCGTGAATGTCCTCCACATACCGATGCTGTCATCGGTATGTGAGTGGATGAATGGATGCGGAGCGCAGCGACGTTCCCAAGGCTGTCGGGGCGCTGAATGAACACGCCGGCGTGGCGAGGGGATCAATGAATGAATGTTTCCACATGTTGATGGCGGTGCTTTCATCTCACCCTTCAACCAACGGGAGGGAGAGGAAGAAAGATGGACAGGCAGGGAGATAGAGAGAGCACAGTGGACGTGAGAGAGTGAGAGAGGAAGAAGGCAAGAGGAGAGGAAGGAAGGAACCAGGAAAAAGTGAGAGAAAGCGATAGAGGAGGTGGAAGAAAGATGAAAGAGAAAGAAACAAAAAGAGAGACTAACTAGAAGGCAGGGGGGGAGGGAGGGAGGGGGAGAGAGAGAGAGAGAGAGAGAGAGAGAAGGTAAGGTCAGGGCAGAGCAGAGATTCACATTGATATTCTGATTGAGTGACTCTGTGTGTGTCCCAACAGAGGCCTATGTCTGGCCACACACACACACACACACACACACACACACACACACACACACACACACACACACACACATGCACGTGCAGTGTGACCTCCCTACAGAGCCCTGTCCGTCAGACAGACATGCTGATGGATGAAGCTGTCAGTGCCTGTGTGTCTCGTTTATCAGGCAGCCAAATACCTCTCTGCAGACCACACACACACACACACACACACACACACACACACACACACAGGCTATCAGATACTTGGAGAAAGAGGGAAAAGCCGAGCAGAGAAAAGGTAAGTCAGTAAGTGGGAAAGAGAGAGGTAGAGAGAGAGAGAGCGGTAGAGAGAGGTAGACAGAGACTGACCGCCTGCCAGACTGTCAAACAAACTCAGGCGATTCTGTTTCATGTCGATCAGAAAGAAAAGGACGGAGACCGAGACGCCTCTGGTCTGACAGACTATCAATCAATAATAGATAATACATAGGGACATCATCGTCCAATCACAGGTGGAGGGCGGGGCCTGTGAAGGGACAGACTGGAGGTCATAGTTCACCCACCTGTTCATCACCGGTTGAGCTCTATTGTTGAAGAGTGAAATCCTCTCTGCTGTTTAAATGTGAAGACGAGTTCATAAGAAACCAGACGAGCGATGAAGAGTCCTGAGTGACGCCCAGAGGAGGAGGAGGAGGAGGGGGAGGAGGAGGAGGAGGAGGGGGAGGGGGAGGGGGAGGGAGTGTTTCTGTGACTGGGAGCAGCAGAGACTCTCAGGTACCTGGCAGGGAGCTGGGTGTGTGTGTGTGTGTGTGTGTGTGTGTGTGTGTGTGTGTGTGTGGGAAGTGTATGTTTATTCATGTGTATTTTTGTGTACATGTTTTTATGTGTGTGTTTTTCTGCATGTGTGTGTGTGTGTGTGTGTGTGTTTGTGTGTGTGTGGCTCACCCACTCAGCGGTAAATTCAGTTAGTCTTGGGGGTCCGGCTGCAAGGATTACACTGGCATCCTACACACACACACACACACACATAAATAGCTTGTACGCAAAAGCACACACATAGGCACACATGCCAAAATACACCTGCACACACACACACACACACACACACACTAAGACTTACTCACACACACACACCAGCCTGGATTTACCACGGCTCCGCTTTTCAATTTTCAGCTCAATTACATTCCACTGTTACCTATTCTAAACCGAGATCCTTCTCTCCCCTCAGGACACACACACACACACACACACACACACACACACACACACACACACACACACACACACACACACACAGTTATTTAACGGGACTGCATCCCACTTAAGCCCATGATTGTTTGGCCTTTCTCTGAAAGTGAGAATCCTGCTGCACGGTAGAGACTTTACCCTTCTCTCTGTTTACCCTCCTAGAGACGAGGTAGAAACGTTGAGCCGAGGGGAGGAACGTTGAGCCGAGGGCAGGACTTCCTCCTGGTTGGTATTCTAGAAGAAATCTCTTTACTCAGTTAAATCGTTATAATACAGAACATTTCTTTCCTTTGGTTTCCAAACTAAACAAGAGTGACACACCAGGAGCAACAAGCACCTCAACATAGCACAGACATCAACTCAACATGAAGGACAACAGTTTACATGTGGTTTTGAGTAGTGAGCAGTAGTGAGTAGACTCTTTCTTTCTCAGTATAAAATATTGAACTTTTATTTGTAAATGGAACATAAGCTTTGTTTCAACTTCTGAATCTGTATCTGCAGAGCTGTTGTGGCCTCAACGTACATGCACAAGTCATCTTTAACTTTAACAAAATGTCTTAAATCCAATAGTAGTGAAGTTACCAAAACATAAATTGTGCTGGTGGATGAACCAGTCAAGAAGCTTCAACATGTTTCAGGATGTTTTCTTTCATAATATGGAGACGTTTCATCCACCGTGTCCTTTAGCAGCAAGTTACATCAGTCTGTGGGTCTGATCTGATCTTACTCCTCGATAGAATACAAAAAAATAGTCTTCTTTGAATCCATATGTGCAGACACACACACACACACACACACACACACACACACACACTGAAAACACACTCCCTGGTCCTAATAGCATTGGGGGCGTGGGTACAAAGAGAACAAACAGCCATGTAATGTGGCGGTTCCCTCTCATTGACACTGGGCACTGGAATGCAACGCAGGGGGGCAGTGTGTGTGTGTGTGTGTGTGTGTGTGTGTGTGTGTGTGTGTGTGTGTGTGTGTGTCATCCTGTCAGATTAGCCTGATGATTAGCATTACTGAGAACTGACAGCAAGAGGAAGGAACAATGACTGTCATTTATCCTCTCGCTTTCCCTCGCTTTCTTTTAATCTCTCTCTCTCTCTCTCTCTCTCTCTCTCTCTCTCTCTCTCTCTCTCTCTCTCTCTCTCTCTCTCTCTCTCTCTCTCTGCCTGATAATAGAACTGAACAGACAAGAGTAAAGTAGAGGAGACTTTTGTAGGATAATTCATTTTGGAATGATTGCAGAATTAGAGTAGAGTAGAGTAGAAGGCATTGCTTCCTCCCAGACTGTGTGTTCGTCACCTACCCACTGTGAAATGTCTCCCCCCCCTCCCCCCCCCCCCCCCCCACCTCGTCACACGTGAACCAGCAACCCAACACCATAAATATAGCGTAGGAGGTGATGACAGGCTGCCAGCTCCCAGCCCTGTAATATCGTTCAGACACCCAGTGCCAATAAAGCTGTTTGTAATCAGCTAATGATAGGTTGTGAGGGTTGAGGTTGAGGCTGAATGATACCCGTGATTTGAACTTACCACGAAAAGAAAACACATACAGGATGGAGGAGGAGGAAGGGGGGTGGGGGGGGGGGGGTTTAGTGAGAGGATGATAAAAGCAGAAAGTAACATAGTGAAAGTGATGAACTGAGATAAAAGGGGAACAAGGACAGAGGGAGAGAGAGGATACAGACTGTCTGTCGTCCTTCATGTGATCCGTCTGTCCTGGTTCTGAAAAGCCCCTTACAGCGGTGATCTTCAAACCGAGGACCAGGATCCATCCGGTCTGCTCCGCCCCCCCTAGGAGGAGGAGAGGAGGAGCTCGCTGGAGTATCTGTGTTGTTACCAGCCTGTACCTCTATCCGTTACTGCTGTAATGACCCGGTTTCAGCCAGTTTCAGGGTTCGATAAAGTTCATTTTATTTGTATTGTATCTTCAGGAGACAAAGCCGACATCGCCCTGAGAACAGACACTACACCGGTAGAACAATCACTTCAGTTTATCTCCGTTTTTTGTTGATGTGAAAACTAAAACCTGGTCAAGACGTTTCATCAGTGAGCAAGCAGCGTGCATCACACTGCCATTACCCAGAAGGCCCAAAATAATACAGAAATAAAATACTTGGCATGGAATAACTGCAGTAACGTAACACTATCAGAAAGAGGAAAACTCCACTCCTCTAATTCCGTTAGTATTCCCCACACAGATCTTCTTCCCCGAACTTTGTTTCATTTTGTTGCAGCACAACATCGGCTGCAGGAGGTTTAGGGTTTGGCCGGAGCCATTTGTCAGGGAGGAGAACGGTACAGAAAAAACCTTCCAGGAGAAAAAGGTTGCATGAGTTCAACCAGTTGCACTGATCCAGGGTTGAACCTCCAAACTTCAGGCATCGATCAGCAGCATCTCAGTGTTTATTTGCTGTTCCCCCGCAGACGGGACGCGCAGGGCCGAGGACAGGCCAGATAACAGCGTCCTGTTGTGGTTGCTGAAGGAATGAGATCGTGGTTTGTGCATCACTGAAGACATCACAAGACTCTGATCCTCCTCCCTCCGATGGTCCGGGCTCTCCGGGACGTCGTCTTTCTCAAGGATATGTCATTTTGGCCGATCGGGCTCCGTGCTCTGGTGTCACGGCGATGTTACGGTATATGAAATGGAATGAATCCATTGTTCTTCGGGCGTTTGATCCCCCGGCTGTGACGCCTGCTGCTCGCTGATAAACACTGAATCTGAAACCTGCTCTTGTGTGACCGGCGACCAGACGTCTTGGGGTCTCTCCACTCTCGGTTGAAGCAAATTGAACAACCGTCCACCAGCTCTGCCAGACCCGGAGAACTGATTCAGTCACTCCCACGTAACGGTTCATGTTGTCTAGAACGGTCTCACGATGTCAGGTCCATTGAACAGAGAGTGATAGAGGCTTTGCACTTTACTGACGCCATCTTGGAGGACCGAGAGAGGAAGAGCGATACCTGCCACGGTGTAGATCCACACAGTAACCTTCTAGCTAAAACTGAATGGGCTGCTGATTCAGATGGAGGTCTGGTGATGGTCTTCCTCCCTACTGCAGCAGTTTCATCACATGTATGAGGTCCCGGTCGGAAACACGACAGACATTATCCATAACCGTGTTAGTAACTCCGTCGACTCACTGCTGCTGAGACGAGTCATAGGTTTAGAAATGCAATCAGCTGTTCTCGGCTATTGAAGGCCACAGGCGGAGGAACCTCCAACATGGCTGCCAGAGGGCAAATAGAGGGACTCTT
This sequence comes from Hoplostethus atlanticus, assembly GCA_034670405.1. Classification (NCBI taxonomy): domain Eukaryota; kingdom Metazoa; phylum Chordata; class Actinopteri; order Trachichthyiformes; family Trachichthyidae; genus Hoplostethus; species Hoplostethus atlanticus. The sequence continues at coordinate 3,932,658 of JAXDDX010000008.1, forward strand.
ATCTTATGTAGAAGCTCCACGGAGGACAGACGCCCATAATCTGTGTGTGTGCTGGCATGTGTGTGTTCATGTCTGCATGCATGCAGGCTGTCACAAAGTGTGTGTGTGCAGCTGCCTGCATCAGTATGTATGTGTATCTGCAGGTTTCAAGCCTCCGAGCGTCCCCGGTAACGTGACACCTCTCATATCTGCAGCAAGAGAACCCGGTGCAGGCTGATCCTGCGCAAAGCAGCTGGCTGGATTCACATGACGGCCTCACGCTTTACAGTCCAGACACTTTTGATTTGTCTCCGCCCGCCGCCGCCCGTCTGTCGATCCGACTCGCTATCTAACAGCTAAATTTGGAGGCGCCAGCTGTTTAGGGATGGAGGTTGGGCGCTGCGGTGCTACCTGCCTGTCTGAGTGATGGCAGTTGGCTGCTTGCCTGGTTGGCAGACTGACACCGCTGATTGGTCAATCCTGGCCTGTCAGTCATTTCACCGCCACAGAGACGCGAGGGTAAGAGGTAATTGTCGCGACGGTGACAGAGCCGCAGGCTATTATCACCACGGTGACATGGAGCTTTACCTCTTAGCGACACCAGAGACCCCTCAACTCAACGCTTTAACTCACTCAAATTTCATTCGGCGCGGTGAAGCGCTCGTACCGCTCGGCGCCGCTGACGGGGGTTTCTGACAGAACGGCAATTTCTACTTTCATTAGTGATCTGGCGGTCTGTCCACCTCAACGTTCCTCCACAACCTGCCTCAACGCGCCTTGCCTCAGTGGCACGTATTCATACCTTTTTCTTTCACTTTGTTTCGCTTTGTTTTTAAAGTCAGGCCGAAGTTGTCGTCAAGCGGGAAGAAAAAATCGAAAAGGTGTTTCTTCAATCAATCACGATACGAGGCGGCGTCCAAAACCGAGATGTCGGCGGGGTTTGTGTTGTGTGCACATCCACTGATGAGTGTTTGACCCACATGGGACACAAAAGGTGATTGGTTGGGTTGTGTGGATAATGTGGATGTGGCGAAGACACACGGGGGGGAAATAATAGGTCTGCCCTCCAGCTCCTGAACGGGAATAGAAAAAGATGATGACCATCGATCGCTTGGTTTTGAGCATCAACTTGGATTGCTGCTGTGATGTTACCGACCCAGCCCCAAGCTCCGCCCCCCCCCGAGGGTTCGCCTGCTGCGATGTCCCTGATCAAGGCAATGAATCCCTACCGGGGGCGCTGCTCGGAGGAAGGAGAAGACAATTGGAGCGAAAAGATGAATTTCCCCTCAAAAAAACCACCTGGATGTTTGTTATTGTTTTTTCCTCATACTCACCTCGGCTCAGGCCAGACCAGCACAGTGATCAAAGAGAAACAAAGCAGTTTTAAGTTAACAAATCACTCATGAGAGGCACATAGCGGTTTCCCAGCCGCCCTGGCAATCTCCCTGCACTGTCAAGATAGATAACGAAGGAGGACTGTAACAGTGAAGCAGGATGAAAGGAATGCCCGGCCTCTCAGCTTCTGGATTCAACAGCTACTTGGTCTGAGTCGAACGCAGACGAGGAAACTTCACTTCAAGCCAAATCACAAAAGAACTTCAGGATGTCACATGAGATATTTTTCCCCCAAAGGTTTAAAACAGTCATTTGTGTTAGGATGTTTTTGTCGAGGGCAGAGAGAGAGAGAGAGAGAGAGAGAGAGAGAGAGAGAGAGGGAAAGAGGAAAGGGGGAAGACAAATGGAAAGAGAAACAGGAGAGTGAAAGAATGTCTGAGAGGTAATGGCAGTATTTCCCTTTTCAATCATATTTTCATTATCCTCTCTCTCTCTCTCTCTCTCTCTCTCTCTCTCTCTCTCTCTCTGGCAGAACTCACATCTTCAGAAATTGTAAAAAAAAAAAAAAAGACGCATGCACATAAACCCAGTTATCTGAAGGATTGATCCAAGATCTCACCAGTCATGAGAGGTATTACCTGGTCATCTCACCATAGCAACGGTTATGATGTCACAAACACACAGAGAGCCTTTGAAGTGAGACGGTGTGTGTCTTGTGTTATTGCCTGTGAAACGTGAGGCTCTTACTCTGAAGCTTTGAGTGAGATTTGTGATGTCAGGTGGCTAAGTGAGTGTGTGTGTGTGTGTGTGTGTGTGTGTGTGTGTGTGTGCGCGAGACAGAGGGAGAATTGTCCAGGTATAATGGCCGTCTTCCTGTGTCTGACCTCTGAAGCGGCTGGGGTCGAGGCAGACCTTTCACTTCCTCCTTCCTCTTTTCAACAATTCACTTTATTGGTTTGATTGTTGATCAGAAACAATATTGACAGTTTACAACATGTCAGTTTTCAGTTGACACACTCAAATAACTCT
>JAXDDX010000008.1:3937500-4010000 GCA_034670405.1 Hoplostethus atlanticus
GATGCCGTGGTAGTTGCTATTTGGCTGTGTTGGTAGCCTCCCTGTTGCTAGTGTGTGTGTGTAGGTGTGTGTGTGTGTGTGTGTGTGTGTGCCCTCCTGTGACAAAGATCCTTTTTGGTGAGACCCAGAATTTTTGTCTGACAGGTTGAGAATAGTGACACAGAAGAAGAGGGAGTATGGCTTATGGGGGGGAGAGCGAGAGAGAGAGAGCGAGAGAGCGAGAGAGAGAGAGAGACTTGTCCTTTACCACTTCTAAGTTGTAAATCAGAAAGAATTGTCTGCTTCTCTCTTTACACTTGATCAATTTAAAACAAAGCAATCCAAGGGGGAAAAAAATCCAGAGTAATCCAAAAGTAATTGAAAGTAATCACGTCACATGACTCTGATTTAATCCACCGGATTAGTCGGTGATCAAGCAGAAAGTGGTGAAAACGGAAGCCTGAACTTCCCGGCGTGCTGCGTGGCAACAAACCAAACCGAGCAGCATGCATGTTAACGTTGCACTCAGACAAAGTGTGCATGTGGCGTTGAAATGTTTCCCTGCATGCACCTGGCCTTCCCTCCAGGCTGATAGTGGGCGGGGCCAGACCCAGGCTTGTACAGGTAGCTCTGTTATGGGTCGTGTGTGATGTCTTACCGTTTGAGTGCAGCAGCCTCCTCCTCGGCACCACGCTGGATATTTAGCACTTCAAACCCGACGATGATGAAAGCTTTTTTCATGACCCGTCTCCCGCCGCTCTCCGTCCCGGGCGATGCCTCAAAGTGGCACACGCAGAATATCTCGTTTCTTTTATTATTATTTGATATGTTTTAATATTCATACCTTCTTTGTTCTCTCTCTCTCTCTCTCTCTCTCTCCTTCTTTCTTTCCCTCTCTTCCACTCACTCTCTTTCCATTAGCATTTAGCAAAAAGCTTTTGATGTGTCATTGTTACTGTAGCAACTGGACAGTGTGTGTGTGTGTGTGTGTGTTAATAGACACATTAATAAAATCTGCTCAAACAATAAGAAAAACAACAAGACAGACAGTCAGGTGTATTGGGACAGTTGTGTCAGTTGTGTCAGTTGTTTTTCCTCTTCCGCTAATAAATTTGTATCTCAAATCAAACAAAGACAAAATTCACAATGTACATTTATTTCATGTGTTTGTATTTTTCATCCTCTGAGATTCTCTGCCAGGCTTTTACTTTTTGCCGCCTCTGTTCACACTTCCACCTTTCCTTCCTGATGAGCTCCTCGACCAGATCTAGCCGTACAGGCCCAAGACATCACCATGCTGGACGGATGAAGTCGAGCAGTCCTCCAGCAGTTTCTTCTTCAGGACTTTGGAAGGCACAAACATTCTGCAACATCTCTCATTGATCATTTCCTTTCTTTCATCCTCACAATCTTCTTGGTTGTCGTCCTCTCTGGCCCTCGTCTCGTCTCTCGTCCTCTCTTGTCTTCTATCGTTTAGACTCTACAAACACTTCGCCCTGACAGTGTGATGTTGAGTGTTGCTGCTGCAGTCCAACGTTGAACTTGTAACTTCTCCAACTTCTTAATAAGCTATAATTCTACTAAACCTGCAGGGATGCCTGTATATAGGAGTGTGTGTGTGTGTGTGTGTGTGTGTGTGTGTGTGTGTGTGTGTCCTCCACCCTGACACTCTGTTTGTGTCCGTGACTCTGACTGAAGCTGTGTGATGAGGTGCTGATTGATTGAGACGGCCCCAATTAGTCTGCGTGATTAATTGAGTGTGATCGGAGGTCATCCCTGGCGCCTCGTTGTTCAACTTATTGACAGGCTAATTTGTTGCCATGGTGACCACATAAACACACCTGATTGTGTGTGACAATGAAACGACCCCCAACCAGCCGATCAAACCTACCTCTTGTTTGTTCACAAACTGGTAGTTATGCTTATGAAAAGTAAAGCCCCGTAATTTCATATGATATTCTATGAATTGAGTGCAACAGGAGGCGGAGCTCACGTGACTGAAACAGGAAGTAGTGTGAGGTTGAAATAGCAAGGTGGACAGTCAGGGCATGGAGGTCAGGGAGGTCATCGCTCCCATGACCCGGGTTCAATTCCCAACTCACAAATAAGTTTTCTACTGTGAAGTTTTGACTTTCCTCTACCAAGAGGAAAAATATTCTTTTGTCGTCTTTTGTCCTAATAAAAAGGGGAGGTCTCAATTCTTATCATCTTGTGATCATCTTCATCTGAGATGTTTCTCCTAAAACCCCTGAGGAGCAACGAGGAGACGACAGAGAGAGAGAGAGGATTCCTGAGACTTGATGAGATCAGTGTGAAGATGCTTTGAGATCTTCCTCTGATCTCAGGAGAGTTAAATGTTATTTCAGATCATCTGGAGATCTGTTGTTGTGATCAGATCAACATGAGCTGGTATGTGATTGTTTCTCCTTGAATTGGAGGAACAGGAGAAAATCCCTTTAGTCTCATCTTAGTGTTAAAGAGATCATTTGTGTCTAGGAGACATAAAAGGAAGAAATATCAGATCTCCTTTGAGTTTGCTGTCCTGTGGGTAACCTTAACCAAATTGTTTTCCATCGTGAGAAAAGATTAACTTCAACGATCCCAGAGGGGAAATTGAGTCACTGAGAGTAGAAGAAGTAACAAGGAGGAATATACTGAGCGCTGAAATAACAGAAACAAGAACGTGAGAGTTGCTGCAGCAGCACCATGTTGGTAACAATCAGTGATGCTTGATTAGAAATATTAGAGATAAATAGAGACGAGAAGAAAACTCAGAGACAGACAGACATGAGTATCATCATCATCATCACTACCCTCCTCATCAGAAAGAGAAGCTCACGTCTTACTACACTGTGAAATGAAGAATAGCTCCTCTGTTCTTATTTGATGTTCTTAATACTGATATGTTGTATTGGAGCTTCCCATAGACGATATTCTACAACATACTTTATGAAACAATTAAGTTAAAAAACGGGTAGAGAAAATAATATTTACATTGCAGGTTTGATAGTGTTTTTATGAAGCTGTGGTCGGAGGAAGCTCAGGAGAAATAAAGACAGGAAGAGAGGTAGAAGAGGGATTAGGAGGAAACCGGTAAGGAGTAGTCAAGGGAAGGAAAGAGGAAGAAAGAAAACATCAGAACTGAACTTGGGAATTTCTTTATTCAAGTCCAATAAATGTAATAATGATAACTTTAATTTAAGAGCGTCTTTCACAGCACCCAAGGCCCTTAACGAGAAGGAGAAAGATAAGGAGAGAAACTAAACGAGAAAAAGAACAACTTGGCTTAACGGATGGCCAAACAATGAAGCAGCTAACAAGAAGAAGAAAAAGTACAGGAAGTTGACTTGGTGACCACTGGTGCAGAGACTAAACTACAGGCCCAAAATACATCGCTGACATGCTCACCCCATATGAACCCTCCAGGCCCCCCAGAGTCAACTGGGACAGGTTGTTCCCAGAGTCAAAACCAAACAGGGTGAAGCAGCGTTGAGCTACTATGCAACAAACTTCCAGAACAACTGAGACTTGCTCCTAAAATAATTACTTTTAAGTCCAGACTAAAAACGTTTCTGTTCACCACCTGCTTTCTGCTGAACTCTAAACTTGCACTACGACTTTTATTCCTTCTGCACTGTGATTTTTAAAATATCTTTATAAATGTCCTTGTTTTAAATGTCTTTTAATGCCCCGTGTGAAGACATGCTGCATTCAGGAGGTGGAGCCGTCGATACAACAGACCGTAGACATAGTGTATATCTGCATGGAGCAGAGCGATGAGGAGGGTGGGGAGAGAGAGAGAGAGAGAGAGAGAGAGAGAGAGAGAGAGAGAGAGAGAGAGAGAGAGAGAGAGAGAGAGAGAGAGAGAGAGAGGGAGAGAGGGAGAGAGGGGTCGTGGGCGAGTGCACGGTTGGATACACAAAGAAGAAAAGAGGCTAATCTTGGAGGAGGCCAGAGTTAACATCGCTCTGTCCAGCGCTTTGGCTCTTTGGCTCTTTTTTGCTCAACCACGCCGATATCCTCCCTCCCCCTCCCTCCTCCCTCCCTCCTTCTCTCCCGACTCATTCTAGTTGTTTTTTTTAATTCTTCTCTTTCCACTTCCCTGAAATCCTTTTCATATTCTCAACAATTTAAATGATATTGATGTCCTGGGACACAAATCCTGTCCAGCAGGTGTTTCAGTCCATTGGTGCCTTCAGTGTAAAATCAGTTTCCTCAGAGAAAACGGCTGCAAATATTACATTTTAGTGTTTAGGTATTTAGCTGAGAGCCTCAGCCACAACAACCTACAGGTCAGGGTTCAGTGTCATGCTGAAAAAGACTACCTGATGGGTAATCAATTGTTGATGGATTGTTGCGGGGACTGACCCACTGATCTCCCACCATCATTATCATCCACTCGTTCTTCAATCCCGTTTTTCTTCTTGTTGTCCAGAAGATATCAGATGTGTTGTAGATTTATTGGCACTTTTCATTTTTACATGCTTGTTTTTTGCAGTGTAATTTTGAACAGTGCATGTTCGGGCGATTTCAATTACAACACCATATCTGCCTTCCTCCCCCTGTCTCCCCCTTTCTCCCCCTCTCCCTTACTCCCTCTATCTGAATCCAATTTGGAGTTATTCACGATAACATTTTCTGACATTCCCGACGCGCTATACAGTAAAACAACCCTAACCTAACCCAATCACAACTAAGCAAATTAAAAACCAGAACTAATAAAAGAAACTGCAGATATAATGTAATTATAAAATAGTTTCAATAATACTTTTAATGAAACATTCAATTTAGGATCAATTATTCAATAAAGAAATGTGTAATAACCCAGAGTGATGGATGTTATCTGTATTATTTCACTGTTAGGCTGCTCTCGTTCTCTCTCTCGTTCTCTCTTTATTTTAATGGTTTGCATTAAATTTCTTTCTCTCTGTCTGTCTCTCCAGCGCCCCCTAGGGAGCCCACCGTCACCTGTCGGTCCAACACCTACCCTAAAGGCTTCTACTGCAGTTGGCACCAGCAGCACTCCACCTACATCCCCACCGACTTTGAAGTGGACGTCCAGTAAGTGCATTGGGTTTGTCCGTCTCTCTCGTAACCATGGAGAAAAAAGAGCCTATTTCTAGTATTTCTTTTAAAGGAGAATCTATCAAACAAACTTCTGAGGTCAAGTCAAGGTCAAATATGTATTCAGTGCACCACATCCACATTCCCAAAGGGAGGGGTGGAGTCATGGTGAGCGGGGTATGGAGGGGAAAAGAAAGATGCAAAAGAAAGACAAACTAGTGCCCCCCCCCCCTTCACCTTGTCTCCTCGTTTGCAATTACATGATAACAGAAGGAATAATGGACTTGGAGTGAGAGTGAGAGAAAAAGGGGAGAGAAGGGAGAGAAGGGCAAAAGGAAGAGGGAGAGCAAAAAGAAGGAAACAGCCAGTCTGTCTGCTGCCTAGCAACGGGAAACCAGTCAGTCAGTCAACATCCAGTTGGTAAACCCTTTAACTGGTAGTCTGACAGTTTGTATTTATTCCATCATTCAGAAACAGACTCCTCAAAACTAACTTCTGATGGACAATTCACTCCAACTCAAATCGCTGAAAGGTGACAATTACACATCCTTGTTCTTTTCATGACAGAGAACGTACATGTCCAAATGAACGCCAAGCAGCATTTATTTTTGTTTGTTTGCTTGTTATTCTTTTCGTTTTCTTCCACCAACTGACACCAAAAACTGACACCAAAAAGTTGAAATTGAGTGAAATCAGTGCTGCTTGGAGGATTCAACACAGTCTGCTGAGAGTTTGTGAAATAAGCCCAAACGCTGATTATGTGTTGAACGTCACGTCACATGAGTTGGGGATTGAACCCGGGTCGTCAGAGTTGAAGGTAGATGTCTCCGCCATCCGACCTCCACATCCTTACGTTCCACCACAGTATTCCGATGTCAAACTACTTCCTGTTTGTAGTTGCATCTCCTCCTTTCACGGTGGGGAAGCAGATTTTTTAATGCACAGAGCACTTTGTTTGATTTGAAGACATTGAGCTCAGGGGAACAGGCTGGTGGAGCGCATGCGAGCCGAAATGAGGAACGAGGAACGAGGAACGAGGAACGGACCTCATGATGCAGAAAGAGAAACGCTGTCATGCAGTTAGACATTCTCTCTCTGCAGAACAAAGAGCACCAGAGCCCTCATTGGACAGTAGTACTGAGGGAGCTATGCATGCACACTGCAGCACTCCAACATCCTCTCTCCCATCCCATTATTTTGTCTAAACCTTTCACTTCTCTCTCCTCACCCCCCCTCACCCCTCCCCCCCCCCCCCTCCCCCTTCCCTTCTGTTTTGTTTCTCTCTCTGCCAACTTCTGAAACGTTTGAAGGGTTTGCATGTGCCGGGTTAAAGTGAATAAATAGGCTTCTTGAATGTAGAGCACACCTACGTCAGAAACACCTCCGTGGATGGGAAGAGTCTGCACGCCACTTGATCATTTATTCATCAAATGCATTTCCACCGATGTTTATTGCAGAATTTCTCCATCGACGGGAAAAAAATACTTTTTCTAAGTGAGCGTCAAAACTTTTTGCCACATCGAGCCTTTCCAAATTCGATACGTCTTTGGCTCAAAATACCCGGCTACTCTCTCTACCCCCCCCCCCCGGCTTCCTGTTTGATACCCCCTGATCACAGCGTCCCATGGCGCCCAGCAGGTGGACGCTGCCTTCCTTAACGTCGTACCACCGACAGAGAGGGAGTTGACTGTGCCATCCATGTTCTCTCTTTGATACCCGTTGGCCTACATTAACACCATTAATCCTTCACAAGACTTTCTGTGCTTTTGTATTTTTCTCGATGTTTCTGTGCATGTTTGTGATTTTATGCATGTAAGACACGTGTTAGAGTGTGTGTGTGTGTGTGTGTGTGTGTGTGTGTGTGCACGCTGTCTGCTGGCCCCTGGATGATGACAAGTCAAATTAACAAAGCCCCAACTCCCCATTCTTCTGCAAGAGGGATCAGGAATAAGTGGCCACTTCACTTAATAGTTATTATTGCCAGAAATATTTGCAGCCTTACTGAGCACAGTGCACGGTGCACGGTGCACGGTGCACGCTCACAGTGCACGCTCACGGTGCACGGTGCACGGTGCACGCTCACAGTGCACGCTCACAGTGCACGCTCACAGTTGGCTTTTTCATTGTTCATGTGTGTCTTTGGTAGTGAGACAGAGAAACAGAAGAAAGGAGGTAGAGAAAGAAAGAGATTGAGAGTGTGTGTAAGTATTTTCTTGATACACAATCTATAAAAACTCTCTCTTTTTGTCTCCTCATATCTCTCTCTCTCTCTCTCTCTCTCTCTCTCTCTATCTATCTATCTATCTATCTATCTGTCAGCCATAACCAGCGTGCATTGGAGGTGCAGAAAGACCTGGTGCACAAGAATCGCTGTCACGTGCGTTTCCCCGAGGTCTTCTCCAGCTTCCCCTACCGGGTCAACGTGACGGCGGTCAACGCCTTGGGGAGAGCCTCCACCACCATCTCCTTCGAAGAGTCCACCATAGGTAAGACGGACGTCGTGTCACGTGTTGTCGTGTGTCTTTGTTTCTGTTCTGTTGTTTCTGCAAGCTGTCTTGTCAGTTAGCCCGGGGACCGCTGTCGACGCGCTCTTGAACGCAACTCAGGTGTCTGGATCCACAATGGGTTGCAGGCTTTTCTCTGTTGGGTCTGCACGTGCATGGTGGAAGTACTGGTGTGTTTTCTCGTGAGCTTGCACCTCGGGGCGAGCTCGTTCAAATTTGGTTTAACGGGGATATCTTGAACATTTTTGGTAATATTCAGTTCATTGTGAAGTACAGTCATTTAGCAGACGCTTCTATCCAAAGGTGAGAGGTGACACTATGTGGGGATCGAACCCACGACCCTGACACTCTCATGCTCCACCGACTGAGCTGTCCGGGCCAGAGCAAAATATTACTCACACATTATTTGCTTTTTTTTAAAAGTTCCAATAACAAAGCTCTTTTGAACGTAGTTGAAGGGTAAATTTAAAAACCTTTTCCTCAAAGTTTCATGAATATTTGGCAGAACAAAACATCAGACGTCAGACTAAGATGCAGAATGTCGGAGCGTTCCTCTCAGCAATGCTCAGCAATGCTAATGCGTTTTTTCTGACCGCAGATGACTGATTTCATTCACCTCTGCTTTCCTTCAGAGATTTGTTGCACGGAGAGCACCACTCTGTGCCAAAAGACAAAAAGAAGTAATTTCAATGGCCAAATAAATATCACCCGGTTGAAAGGAGAGTGCACCGCTCCCCCCCCCCCACACACACACACCATCAGCATAGTCCATTAGCACCAAACTCAGTGTGCACCCTTTCTTTCATGCTATTAAATGTCATTAAATTCCCTGGGTAACAGAAACACACTACTCATCCAAGGCATTTCTGCAGCTTAAAGTAAATTAATTGGGACGGGTGGAGCAGGACAGGGTACGAGGGCCACAAGTCAACGCTCTGTTCCTCACTGAGGAGCGCCAGCTGCTAAATAAATGCTTTCCCATTGAATTCACTGTAATTAATGGTCTGCATTTTTTTGTTTTCACACAGTCTCCATCCCGGCCATGGGGTATTGAAATAAACTGCATTCAAGTCAAGTATTTTGAAAAAGTGACTTTTGGAGTGTGGGTTTTTTTTTTCTTCTCCACCCACTTAGATTGTGGAGGGCTACACAATAAAAGCACGGTGCTTAGAATTCATAACTGGTTCGGATTGGAAAGCATTGGAGAGGAGAAATTCATTTGAAAGAAGAAATGAGGAGTACTTTGATAGATAACTGAAGTGCAGCCGGCAGTCCTCAGCTCTGTTGTATTGAAACACACACACACACACACACACACACACACATAGAGGTGAGTAGGCAGGTGTGTGTGTGTGTGTGTGTGTGTGCTTAAGTAACCAAATGAGGCGGTGACATGCTCCACCAAGCCCCGGACACAGGACTCATGAAAATGCTAATGCTAGCCGGATTAGCGACTTAGCTGAGGAAATATCCCACAACTATAGGTGATTGCGAAACACCCCTCTGCTCTCACAGCTTCTCTTCTTCCCACATGCCCTGCTCTTTACTCTCTACTGATTTCTGTTCTCATCATCTCTTCTTTTTGCCTTTCAGCTGCTCTCTCTTCTTTTTTCTTCTTCTTCTTCTTCTCCTTTCCACTCCGATACTCTTCTATTTTTTTCTCCTTTCTTTTCTCCTTTCATATTGCTCTTTTCTCTTCTTCTATTTCCCTGCATCGTTAAAAGTCTTTCTCATGCCATTCTAGGTTGTAAGTCACATTCATTTACAGGGACAACGAGGCAGATCGTAAATAAATAAAACAATTTCATGCTTCCTGGTGCACTTCTGAATTCTGAGTGGGAGGAAGACGATTCTCAACTGTCCTTGTTCATCCGACCAAAGCTGGGATGAAATTAGATGAGATTGTGTGTGTGTGTGTGTGTGTGTGTGTGTGTGTGTGTCCTCATGCACAATGCTAGATAGTAATGAAATACCTTGTTATAGTGTTGCTGAGGTAACTAGTAACTGTAATAGAGTACATTTTTAAAGTAACCCACCCAACCTGCACCCATCAAACGATCACTGTAAGCTTTCTAGTGTCAGGATGATCAAACGATGAAAGGCTTCTGCAGTTCAACCTGAGTTACAACAAAGAACATGTGACTGGCTGCTGCAATTAAACACGTTCGATTCATGTAGAGAAAAAAGCCTGTGAGATAAAAAAAAAAAAAAACGAGTTTCCAATTTCACTGGAGATGCTTTCTGTTCTGTTCACGTTGAAGCGATATATTTTGCTTTGGTAAAACATGTTTACCTTTTAGCCTGCATGCGTCCAACATCAGCATCAGCCTTTTGGGACTTTAAGGTTTAAAGGCATTCAAAAAAAAGTCCAATTTGTCATGGTAACTCCTTTAAATGAATAAATACTTCTTGAGAGTTAGGACCGTGAACACAGAAAGAAATGATAAAACGTGGCTCTACTTTTCCATGTTTGTGGAGTTGTTGGATGTATGATCCTTTTACTAGATTTTCAAAACAAAAGCACGTAGTCAGCGGTGGCTGCAGGTCCCCAGAGCAGCCAGTATTGGTGTTTGACCATTCGTGATACTCCCTATGGGGAGGTTTTGCTCACCCCTCAGGTCACAGGTCAGGGCCAGCTACAGAAGCTGGTAGGTATTCAGCATCTTGCTCAAGGACACTTCAGCAGGGAGGAGGCTTGCCAACACAGGGCTTGATCCTTTGTCCTCCAGTTGCAGGACCCTGCCACCCTAAAGCATCTATTACTACGTCACTGACATGGTTATTATGAACAGCAGAGACTAAACTATATGCATCTTAAGTCCAGCGTTTCCTGTTTGTTCTTCAAGTCTAAATTCATCCCTAGAACAGGTGAGATATGGAAACCTGAAGAGTTTCACTCCAAACTGCAATACGTCTTCTTTTGAGAAATTCTCATTCAGATTTTGTACCTGAAAGCCTTCAGCAATATTTTACTGAAAATTGTTCTAATCGTGCTATTTTTGGAGTAATGGTCTCGATCCCAAAACTCAAAACCTTAAGAGTGACCACGCTGTGTTTTACTTTCATGGCTACGATCATTTTGTCAGAGTGGGCAGGATTTTTTTTTTTCCCAAATGGCTGCCATCACTATGAAGTGAACAAATGGAACAAATGGAACAAATGGAACAAATGGTACAAGAGTGTTTCAAGTGTACTTTTATCCAGCACCTGGTCTGAAACAGGTTAGATGGGCACATTTATGCTCCTTTTGAAAAGCCCATTTATTTGAAAGGAAAGCTGGTGTGATGTGAGGTAGAGAGCAGAGCTACACTTTTACTTTTACTCGTTTTTATAACCCAATCACCCCGGGGTGCTGTAAGTGGCAGGTCTGGATGCACACTAAACATGATTTTGCTAATATTACTCAGTATTTCCTGTTCCCTTTTGTTCATGTCCAGTAGATGATCTAGTAGTTTGAAAGATTCAACGTTTATAGGACAGACCTGTTCAGTTCTACCTCAACATCTGAGAAACAATAGGCTGCAGTGGCTGTTGCAATATTAAGGGAGGACAATCACAGGGGAGATGGAGGATGAAGACCACTATAGTCTTCATCCAGACAAGATACATGTGAGAGGATGGAAACAGATGGAGAGGTGAAGGGGGTTAACATGATCACAGATTGATAATGTCTTTTACCAATCCAAATAGGATTCTGGTCACAGTGTGGGTTGAGGTTGGGGTTGTTGGAAGGGTCTGGTTCATCAGATGGATACCACCACCAATGGTTTTGTATTGAAGCGATCAATAGCCAATATTCAGTATCTTTAAGGACCTGCCATGAGAAAAGTAGGAGGAGGAAATTAGGAGAAAGTTGGAGTAGTAAGGAGTGAGGAGGAGGATGATAAAAAGGGGAAAGAGAGAGAGCGAGAGAGAGAGAGAGAGAGAGTGGGTAGAGAGGAGGGGGAGGAGGAGGAGGAGGAGGAGGAAAGTAGGATGCAGGAGCAGATAGAGGGCAGAGGAGGAGGAGGAAAGTAGGAGACAGGAGGAGGAGAACAGAGAGGTGGATGGAGAAAAGGAGAGAGCAGGGAGCTTAAGAGAAGATCTTTGTTAATTCTCAGTGTGTGTGAAGCTAAACCAAAGAGTAAACACTCTCTCTCGCTCGCTCTCTCTCTCTCTCTCTCCTGTTCATCATCCTCCTCTCTCAACTTTCTCCTAATCTGTCTCTCACAACTAATCCCCGCTATCAATGTCTTTCTGTAGTAAAAATAAAATCATTTCTGACTCATGATGTGACTGAAACAGGCGGTAGAGTGACATTGAAATCACACAGCGGGAAGTAACGGTGTCGAGGTCAGGGAGGGTTCAAAACCAAAACCTCAGCCTTACTGAAACCTAACCTAAGTTGTGTTAGCCCGGTGATAGGTACAAACAACTCAAGGGTGCATAACGTTTTCGTAAGATACCATGTGACATGTGACCATGTTGCTTGGTGCCTCAGGGTGAATCAGTGAAGTCCCTTGGGTCCCTTGGGTCCCTTGGCTCAGTGGGTGTCAAGCTTTCCTCCTGGGGAGTCACATTCCAAAGCAGCTTTTCTCAAGCTAGTTTTTGCAGATTTTGTATTGGAGAAATGTTTTTGCAGATCTCAGACATATCTGGTTTTATGCCACACATCACCTAGGTTACAGTTATTTATTGTGTGTGTGTGTCTTGCATTGCAAGGATTTTGAAAGGCAACTTGATTCAGCCTGTAGTAACAACTTCCAGTAGGAAGGAAGTTTAAGTATTATAAACAGTCATCACATTTGCAGCTATTATTGTGCAATAACAGTAGAAAATACATTTGTAAATCCCGGACAGATAAACTGACTTTGGCAATAATGTTCATGAGAACAGTTTACTAGTAAAGATTTACTAGGACTAGACTAGGAAAGAACATTTTCAACATGTTCGACACCCATACAGCACAAAGCTGATACTGAATGTTTTGTACTCGAGTGACTGTGGGACGCCCCACCCATAGTTTCTCTCCCTTTGTTCTGTACTTGTACAGTTTCCTTGTTTTGTACTTTTGGACAAGGTCACTGTGAGCATCACTGTCTTAAAGACAAGAAAGGATTTGGGGGTTATGGATCCTCTGGGAGAGACACCCCTGGTTCTCGGTGTCTCCCTTCCCTTCGGTTTCAAACCGTCTGCCTGCTGTTTTATTTTCCTCCTGTCTTGCTTTCTTTCCATCCTCCTTTCATCTTTTCAGACTTCCATTCAATGAAGGTCACAACCAGATTAACATCTCTTTCTCGGGGGAGAAAACTGTCTGTCTGCTTTTATCTGTTTGTCTCCTATCATCTCTATCTTTCTTTCATAATTTTATTCTTCCAGTCTATGAAAGTCACACCGAGATTAAAATCTCTTTTTTTGAGAGCTATGTGTAAGCTTTCTCTGCCTGTCACTCATTCTTTTTGACTGTCTCACTCTCTCCCATCCTGTCTCACCATCTGCTTGTGGTATCTTATCAGACATCCAGGTTGTAATTGCTGCTATACATTTCCTATTGTAATGTCATGTGTGTATCTGGTTTAGTAGAAGGGTCTCATGTATCCACAGTGGCAGGCCAATGTGTTCCCTAGTGGGAGTGATCTGACAGAGACCCGGTCATTCAATATCTCCTGAAAGTATTCTATTGAATTGAATCCTCATATCTCTCTGTCTTTGTGTGCCTCTTTCTCTCAGTGGACATGCAAACATTATACACACACACACACACACACACACACACACACACACACACACACACACACACACACACACACACACACACACACACACAGACTTTCTCACCCTTTGTGTTTCTCCCCCTTCTTTCTCTCACTGAGAAATGACCACATCTCCCTTACCCGACCTCACACAAGGATTAAAAACCCAATTTAGATGCAGAGCAACACACCGATGCCACAGACGGCCCACAAACAACTGGCTTTGTTTCTTCACAATTTCTTGCAATGCCTTTAAAAAAATAATTTAAAAAAAGGAAAATGAACTGTGAGGTGGCGACCCCTATTCCAAACAAAGAATATACTATACATCACTTACATTGCATTTGTGCTTAGAAAATAACTAAATATAAAAATAAATAAAACATGTCTCCAAAAACAAAAACACCAATAACAATGATAATTATAATGATACGTGCTGGGAATAAAATGAACATACATACAATAGATATCTATTCAGAGATTCAAAAAGATAAAGTTTGCTGATAATATTTTATCAGACAGGTTATAAATTGTGGGACCTGAATGTAATGAAAATGCTTGAAAATGACCTTGGTATAGTTAAATCAGCTTTGTCTGTACATCTAAGACTACACTTTAGTAAATAATGATTCAAATGTTCAGCTATATAAACTGCAGCCCAGATATTTATTGCCTTAAAAACAAACTTAAAATGTACTTTATTAGTAAGGTAGCTTTAATAGGATTCGTACAATCTCTCAATTCTGCTCGGAAGTCGGGCTTCATTCTGAATAAAGCTTAATAGTTGCAGAATAATAGAAACAATAATGACAAAATACATAATTTGTTCAACTGATAGAAATTAAACTTAATAACTTTGATTTTTAAAATATAACCAGAATCAAAAACGACTCCCAAACCTCTGGCAACTGGTTTAACATTACTTTCCAGGTTGTCAAGATGGTATTGAATTGTAAAAGTCACATTTAGTGTTCCAGGTGAAACAGACATGGATTCATCATCATTAGGTTTGAGGAGGTTAAGAATATTAAGGCTGCTTCTATTGCTGGGTTTTACAGGCAGATGCAGCGGAGTATCATCAACATAGCGATGACAAGAATGCTGGACATTTGATCCTAAATGTGATCTCTTGCTAAATTGTTTTGCTTCCTTTGTGATGGTAGAGATGAAATGTTTGTTTTTTCAGTAGAATATTAAATTGCACCTCTGAGAGTAGTTTTAGGGATGTTCGTGGGGGCCGGTGAGTTGTGAAATAATACAAATATTGTTGGTTCCATGTCTAAGTGGCAGAGGTTGGAAATGGCATAAATGGAAATAGTTTGTAGTCAGAGAGTGTTATGGTTGGCTCAGGATACAAATCAGACAAGGGACCTGACATCTATGGAAACTCCAAACAGGAAGGCAAAGGGATCCCTGATTGCTCTGAAAGTTCATTGGAGGGACCCGGCAACACTGGATCTGAGGAGGAAGGACCTGGAAACTGTGGAACTGGTGTGAGGGAGGGACTTGATATATTTGATCAAGCAATATGACAATTCTGGATAAGTCAAGGGGGGGACTTGGTATCTCTGGAATGTGGAGGATTGTGGGAACTCTGAATGATGGGAGGACAAGATCACTGATATCTCTGGGAGGAGAGTGGAAAAGGTGAAAAGGTGCCATGGCTTTTTTGGGATAAATATAACAACTTCGTATTATCATAAGGTTGAGGAAAGTTTTGAGACTGTTTGAAATTGTATCATGGCTACTTTTGTTACCGAAGGTAGGACGCAAATATAGCTGTTTTCTTAGCATATACTGTATAGGACCCAGAACAAACTAGAGCCCAGGATGGATCCTTGAGGTACCCCACAGCCGAAATGTGCTGAGGGCTGAGGAGGAAATAACCAAAGCAACAGAGAACTTCCTGTCTGAGACATATGATACAAACCAATTAAGACCAGAGTCTGCAGTCAATTAAGATATTGTGAAAAACAATGTTTGTAGACTCTAATAGTATCTCAATGCATCAACATGTTCAAATTGACTTGCAGTAGCAGAGTTAATCAAAATGCATGTACATATATTTATATGAATACATTGATATAAAAAAGCAAGGAAGGTAACCAGTACCAAGACCAAATAAATTCTTTGTACACAGACTTTTAAAGTAAGGCTCAAAGTCATTACAAGAGCGAGTGTATAACGAAGTGTACACCACCGCCATGACCACTGACAGTAAATATTGCTTTAAATAGTTAGGATCACGTTTGAGAACTTTACTGGAGTTCTGATGGATGGACACTACTGGCTCTGTTCTGATCCACTAAGCAGTTTAGAGGCCACACTGGACTTCATCAATTTATGAGAGTACTAGCTGGATGATCTCGTCAGGCACCAGGAAACAGCATTGTGAGGATCTTTGGGAGCAACTGACACAATTCCTTTACTTCTTCAATGCTACGGATGTTGTATCCTCAGTAGGTAACCCTCCTTTTGCTACAACCTCCGACTAAGTCTCAGGAATCATAATGACATCTGTAGGGACATGGGATCAGGAAACATAGCGTTTTATGAAATATTGTTCATTCCATGTCTAGGATGCAGTGAAACGAGATGCAATGGCACTTGGCACCTTTTAACGTTCTTAAGAGAAAAGGGAAGGTAGCCCTGATCACCACAGTTGGGAGGAGTATCCTGGCAACTCTGGGGTGGAGGGACTTGGAAACTTCTGGAAATCTGGTGGAGGCATCTGAGAGGTTCTGGATACAAGTTGTGGGAGGAAACCGGCATCTCTGCAAATAGGATGGAAGAGGATCAAGACATCTATGGAAAATGAATGGAGGGACGTGGAATGAGAGGAGGGATCTGGCTTCTCTGAAAGAAAGGAGAAGAAAAACAAGATGGCATCCCACAATCTCTGCGAGCAGTGTGGAGAGAAATGCAGACATATCTTTGTGAGGGGTGTATAAAGGGCCCTGCATTTTGTGGATGAATTATTATCATTAAGGTGACAAACGTTTTGTGACAGACAAACCTGAAGAGCACCAAGGCTACTTGTATCACTTGATCTGTGTATTATCAGCATAGCAATGTAAATGTATAGTATTTATATATAACATACAACTCAGTGGGAGCAGATAGATAGAGAAAAACAGAACCCAGGAACCTTATCTCAAACAGGAACCATTAAGATGTGATTAGCGAAGTCAATGCTGTGCTAAGGTCAATTAAACTAGAATAGAAAAATCATCAGTGTCTAGTCCTAAAAACATACACTTTGTAAATCCAATTATAAAAAATCTCTGCACCATTCACTAACCACATTGTAATTCTTCACATAAATCTGCTCTTGTAATCAGTGTGTTTATAATCAAACTTCTCTAATCCTTCCAACAGAAATGAGAGCTTTAAAATGGGTCTGTAATTACTGTAGTGTAATGGTCCAGACCAGCCTTTTTAAGAAGATGTTATATGTGCACATTTGAAATTTAACAATGAGATGTTTATGACTGAAATAAAATGTTGGCAAATAGTTACCAATACCTCTGTTAGCAGTCTAGTCACTGTATATGGGGTATGATGAGCATATGAGATGCACTCTCAGAAAGTTTTACTCACAAGAACATAAAAAGCTCTACATTTGAAAAACAATCAATGAAAGATCATGATCAAGCGATACCATCAAATATCCTGTTCTCTCCGTGTTCAATCAAAAACTCACATTCTTCTGAAGGAAATCACTACTGCTAATCACTTAATCATTTCATTCTAGGGTTATGGTAGCTCTTAGTAATATGATCTGAAAAATATTTTTCTCATGCAACCTTTACTGAAATATCAAACATTCCTTCATCAGTTTCTTCACATGCAAATAAAAACATCAATTTAATTACTCAAATTTCAAAAGCACTGAAATTTACTTGCAATGGTAGTTAATCATACAGGATTATTTATATGTAGGTAAACATTAGGTTGGAGAAAAACAACTTGGTTTAAAAATAATATGCAAAAGATCCCAGGCAAACAAAGCCTTTCCTCCCAGCTTGTTTAAAATGAGACTAAAAATCAAGATTATTTGTTCAACCAATATTCAGAGTAAATTTAACTACAGATTATATACATTTAATAAATTCAGTTAGATTTTAAATGTATTGTCCCAACATATTATTTGGACAACATAAATATTGTAATCTCCAAGGTTAATAATCTTGTTATGACCTAGATTTCAAAAAAATATAAATTAAATTAATACGTTTATTGTGAGTTGATATACTAATTAACAATTATAGTTTGTTTCTTATTTAAAGAAAATGGATACACAAGGTTATTATAAACAAGTGATTCCCTTTTAATCACCACCACAAGTGAGTCTAGGTTCCAAAAAGTAAAATAAATTAGAGAGAAATTAGAAATTGTAATTTCTCTGTCAACACACGGATGTCAAATCTATTAGAAGAAATTAAATAATTTCTCTTTAAATAATTTCAAGAAGACCAAACTTGACATTAAAGGTTAAATCTTGAATTAATCACCAAGTTCACTTCCTTCTGTTCAATGCCGGTCAGAGGTCACACTCTACTTAATCAAATCGTCAATAATTACATCTGATCCTAATTCCACTGGGGTGCTAGCTTGATGGTTTAGGGAATGTGAGGATCTTTTGGAGCAGCTGTTGTATTTCTCTTAGTTAACACTTAGTCTTGCATTAGTCTTGACTTGTAGTTGTAGGGACATCTGTAGGGATGGGGGAACAGTGGGTTGCTAAACTCTGGTTTTGAGAGAATATGGTTGATTGTCCAAGATGCAGTACAGCAGGAAGATGGACTAACATGGGGCTAGCTAGTGGGAGATGTCCTCTCCAAACAGAGTGTCCTGGAACCATGCGAGGGAACTGGCACCTTTTGAAAGGTCTGAACAGAAAGGGGAAGGGATCCCTGATTACTCTGAAAGTTGAGTGGAGGAACCTAGCACCTTGGATCTGGGGCGGAGGGACCTGGACACTCTGGATCTGGTGTGAGGGAGGTGACATTTCTGGAAATCTGACATTTCCGGATAAGTTTGGGGAGGGGCCTGGTATTTCTGAAAATTAGGTGGAGGAAGGAATTACTCTTTGAGGGCTATGGAGAAATGCTTCTGGTTTCTCTTGAGGTCTGTAGAGGGGTCCTGGCTTGCAAGTCCTAGCATCTTTAGAAGAGGAGGATTAATTCTTCCCAGAGTTGGAACTGGAGAAGCCTCCTGCTGTCTATGATCTTCTTGACCTTAACAACTCGTTCTTGTCCACCCCCCCAGTCAAACCGGACCCCCCGGAGCGCGTGGTGGCGACCCCGATCCCCAACAACGTTCGCAGGCTGGAGGTATCCTGGAACAGCCCGTCTACCTGGCCGGATGTAGACAACTTCCCTCTGAAATACTTCCTTCGATACCGGCCACTCATCCGAGACCAGTGGCAGCATGTGAGTAGCTCTGCTGTGTGTGTGTGTGTGTGTGTGTGTGTGTGTGTGTGTGTGTGTGTGTGTGTGTGTGTGTGTGTGTGTGTGTGTGTGTGACTATGTGTTAGGGGTGGAGCAGTTCACAAAACTCATGGTTCAGTACATGCATCGCTTTTTGGGTCAAGATTCAACACATTTTCAGTGCAGGGGAGTAGAAATGGAGTTTAATCTAGTATATTGTCTTTATTTGATAACATACCCTTAATATAGGTATTAGGAAGTAATATCAAGCTAATAGAATCAAGCTACATTTAAAAATCCCACCCTACAATTGGCTGTAAATGTTACATCTGACAGCCTGGGGTAAAAGTCCATTCCAGGATTTCATGATGATAGTGGAAATGTTTTTGCAACCCTTTGGGAGCAATTTTCCCTCTGACATAGAAGTGTCCACTCCTGTGCCATGGACGAGTCTGCAGGTTTTCATTCCAACCAAACACTAAACCAGCTGATTTTTAACTGCCTAGTTCCTCCCCGCCGGTTGAATCTGTGTTAATCAGTGGAATGGGCTGCCGTAGTGAGTTGGGTTGGAATGAAACGCTGCAGACTCTTCCATGGCATAGAACTGGACACCACTGGCTCAGAGGGAGTGGATTTCAGCCAACGCCACTGAGCCACTCTTGGATACAGGAATAATTGCCTCACATAAACACAACAAATCATTCGACACATTTCCTCGCCGAAGCACTCGAGTGTTTGTATCTATCCAGAATATTTTCAGATGCCATGCCTGAAGCAGACTGCTGTTGGTTAGTTGGACTGTAGGAGCTGCCAGGCTGTCTGCAGGCAGCTGAAACCACCGTAGCCAAGTATTGTAACAGCTTGAAGACATATCATTTTCAGTAGTGCATCAAATGGTCAGTGCACAATTAGCATGACAGTTTCACCAAAATACCAGTCACAGCCAGCAGGTGGTGAACTTCCAGCCTGTCTAAATCACTATCCGATGTTCTCAATGTTCATCCCGAGCTGAAGCGGTCCTAGCGAACAGGTTAGTTGTTTGTTTCTTGACATGTGCTGTCACTCCTAGTTAGTGTGGTGTGTGCAGTGTGCCCTTCTATCCCTTCAAGTTCTTCCTATGATACCAAATATTCATGTAAAATAGGGATTAAATGGCATTCTGGTATTTCCTGCCCAGGTTCTCTCCATCTCCTGGCCGTCCGATACATGAGAAATTAAACATTGCACAAGTCTATACCTAAGTCTATACACTAATGACATTACATGTTTGCTAGCACTATCAGCTAGTGAGCTAACTGTGGCCCAGATGAGGAACTACAGTCAGCTGTAAAGTGGATAATCGGTCATAAATTGATTCGTAAGACATCAAAAAAGCATTTTATTTGGCAGGAATCAATGAAAGGTGGGCCCCAGATACACCTGTCAGTGGAGGGTGAAACTATAGATCAGGTAATTGAGACTAAACCTTTGGGTATTACATTGACAATAGATTAACATGGTCAAAGCAGATTGAAAAGAGCAAAAGATAGGGAGAGGTCTGTTATAAAAAGACCTTCCAATCAATGTGCCATCGCACCGTTTCCCAAATTGTGCCGGCAGTCGTGACTCACATGGATTATTGCCCAATGAGCTGAAAGAAGGGACTTGGAAAAATTGAAAAAGTGATTCAAAACAGAGCTGCAGACTCCGGACAAAAGAGCGAACACTAATAAAATGCATGCTGGTCTAGGTTGGCTAGCGGTGGAGGACAGAGTAGCTGCCTCCTCACTCTCTTTGCCAAAATCCCCATCCTGCATCATCAACTCTCATAGAGCTCTAACAAACACACTACACCACCAGACACGCATCACGTCTTTTCACCCTCCATACACTAAACACCACAATGCAACACACAGTAATGTACGGAGCAACGAAAACATGGGATGGTCCAGCATGAGACATATGAAATGAATAGAACTGACTCTCATCCGAGTGATTGACTTACATAGCTGGCACCATTTATTCCACCAGTTCCTACTTTCTACCTGTAACGTGTTCCTGGTGTCCAAGCCTGTTATCCATGTGTGTTGAGCTGGTAATGTGTTGTCTGTTTGTAGTCTGTCTAAACTCTACAGGGAAATCCTTTGTTTATACACTGGCTTGTAGTGTCCTCGTCTATTACCACCACCTAATGTGATATTTCATGTTTTGTGCGGAGCCTGGGGAGGGTAGCAGCTAACAAGGATCCTAATGAACTAATATGCCTGCTGAGTGAGCGTTGGTGATCGGCTCCAACGGAGAGACATGCCTCTCCGACGGTTCATTCAATGGCGTACATGCAAAAAACAACCTCAGGCTTCACTGCACAAGTGACAACTTTAGAAAAAAAACGGTTTAAACTGCTCATCTCAACAAGCAGATGAAGGATTAATTCTGTCAACAGCATCCTAGTCAAGGTCTGTTTGTCAATAACCAGTGAGGCTCAAAATGTGAACATCTCTGCAAACCAAGTACAATCCATCTCACGGCTTCACTTCATCAGAGTATCCAAACTCCATTTCACCAAAGCACAGTGGCCGTCCTGATCATCGTGGATTGTTCTTGGCTCTGCCCAAGAATATCTGGCACTTATTGTTTGTACAAAGATATCTTCATTCCCCAGAGTCCACATTGGAAAACACCTGTTCCAGTATCTGGAAACAATGATAGCTGGTCTCAAGATTGACCTCTACTGTGTTCCACATCCAGTTTCACCTTCGTGCCAACAATCATTTTGTAAAAGTAGACGACATATTTTCAAGATGGTGGATAGTTGGTCTTTTGTTTGCTACCAAGCGGTATTAGCTTACTGGGGCGTAATGCCAGTAAAACCATGAGTACACATGTTGTTTAGCAAAAAAAAGTCTTTGTCTGGAGAGATGTAGTGGGAACAGTTCAATGAAATGGTCCAAAGTGAAGCCGTTTGTGTCTGATCCCTGGTCAGACAGCTATAATGGCTGGGCTGGTCTCGGGTATGTTACTGTATCTGACTGTGTCTTGTGGGTTCGGCCCCCCGGGGCCTCGCTATAGTAAAAGCATATGTGTCCACTAAAGGATTCCTGGGATGAAAGCTTCGACTGAAAGGGTCTAATGTTGCAGCGTCATTATCATGCACGTCAACGGTTTGCCGAGGTGTTGTTACAAGAACTAGGGTTACACACACACACACACACAGAGTCAGAGACGTGCACGAGCACATGCACACACATGCATACACACAATCATCCTTTCTTTCTTTCACTCCCTTCCCCCCCCCCGCTGTCTTTCAACACTTCTTCCATCTTTCTCCCTTCCTCCCTCCCTCCGTCCCTCACGCTCCCTTCCTCTTCCCGTCTCCATCTCCATCCCTCTCCTCTGTGGAATGTCAGTCAGCTAGGTAAGGGTACAGTCACACCTACAGCTCCATTTCTTCGGTCCAAACCGGAGTGGGAAAGTGAACTTTGCTTTGCATGCATGTTTTGGATTCGTTCAGGTTCACACTGCGAACCAGGGCTTGTAAACAAAAGTCACGTTGACACGTAAGTAGCTTGTTTATTGGGCGGAGGTTTCGCAACCTGTCATCCCACCATGTTGGAGCAGCGTTAGAGCAGAGCCAAACAAATGTTCTTGCTGAACAGCTTGAATACTTAAGGATTATTGCGCATTCTTTCTAGGAGTTGGGAAATGTGCTCTCCAGCCCAGATAGTGAGGAGGAAACACACCTCGTCTTGACTCCAAGTTCCCCTCGGTTCATTTTGTTCTACCTCTGGCTCCTTTTACCCATAAAACCTTGCATGATGGGGTCATTTCTTGCAGTTGCTTGGGATTACTTTTCTCACTCCTAGTGAACTGCACTGTAGTTCTCTTGGAAGAGGATCAAGACCTGCATTTTCAGGCGGTCTTGGTGGTTGTGGTATAGTTCTCAACAAAAGAGCCAAACTAAAGGAGTGAATGCTCCAGAGTTTGAATTAACCGATCCAGACGTGGTGTGTGAATGCACCTCAACTCTAAGCTGCTGTCGGCCCATCAGAGTGTTGAATCCTAAAGTGGTGGCTAATAGTTTGCAGCCGTAGGAAAGAGGAAGAAAGAAACGCGTGCACACATGGACGCCACAATTACACACACACACACACACACGGATACATGCATGGACACACCGACACCCACACACACACACACACACACACACATGCAAAGACATACTGCAGCAAACTGCAATTACATACACGCAGGCACATTCAAGCACGCACACACACACACACACATACACTCAAATCCACATGTAAAGATACCCATGAACTCATGCACAAATACACGTACTTGTAAGTACACACACACACACACACACACACACACACAGCAGAAATGAGAGAGTTGTTATAACCCCTCAGATCTTTGTGGTTCAAGCTGATAATTACACCTGACACACACTCTCAGTTTTCTTCTCACCACTGATCAATCTGTGTGTGTGTGTGTGCGTGTGCGTGTCTGTGAATAACTTGAAAGTTGGAAACCTAAGTCAACATTTGGAAAAGGTATAAGTACACATCATTTGGAAATTACCAGAAATACAGTTGATGACAGCTGGAAACTACAGGGCTTGACTTCAGAGTGTTCTTTGATGGATGTCTCAGGGTTTCAGGTTCTTCAACCAGAGAACATGGTTTTAAATGGCGGTTTGGAGCCTCTGAACGTTTCATGGTTGCAACTCTGCTCCTGTTGTTGTGTTTGATAGTGTGGGCGATTTAAACTACAACTTCACAACTACAAAAGTTCCACAAGAAGTAGAATATCTGGTTAATACAGAGAAGATAGCGTTGAGTGTAGAATCTGTGCTAAAGCACTCACACTGCAAAATATGTCAATCTTAACAACTGATTTGATCTACTATTGATTATGAAAATGTCATTTTTCTTGTGAAAAACTGAAAAAAGTTTAGATTTTTTAAAAGATTTTTTCGAAACAAGTGACAATATCTTAGCGTCAGATTTGTGCACCCCCCCATTAAGCAATTTGACGTTGATTAGCCGCGTAAGGACGTCTAAATGGGATGTAGTGTCTAGTCTAACATGAGGCTACATGGGCTTTAATAGGGAAGGTTTAGTACGTCTACAACATGAAGGTATTTTCTCCGTTTGTACTCCTCCGGTGTGTATCTCTGATATTTACAGCTGTGCATGCATTGTTTGAAATATGTAATAACGTATTTACTGCTTGGTCTAGAACTGGGCTGCACTGCCAAAAAGATCCTGGGCGATGTGACAGCTGAATCACGTCTAGTGCTTGATGCAGGGAAATTGTTGCGACAGGTCAATTTGCAATAGAAGAAACTGGAATCATGAAACCGCACCGACTTTAAGGATCAGTACCAGATGGCATCACTTGTGAAGGAGGAAATTGTTGTCCAGTGCATCATGTATTAGTGATGTTATGGGTTTGGACCTTTCTCTCATTCCCATCCCCCCATCACACTCAACTATTCTACCTTAAAAAAAGTTTTTAAAAGTTGTCTTAAAATCTTTCTTTAACAATATCCCTGTTCTGTAACCTTTGTAAACTGCCCTCAACACCCCGTCATATAATCACCCGCGCTTCAAACTGTGCATGTAATGGCGCTGCTATATTATGGGCTGTCAGCGTCAACTCCAAATCAAAACTTCTTCTCTTGTTTATGACAGCTTGTCACTGCGTACCGCCATTAGACTTGATGCAGGCTGGATATGAATCACTTTAATGATTGCTTTTCACAACATGTCATATTCTATCATAGTTAAAAGCATTTGGATTTAAAACTGTCAAGCCCCGACGTGACTCATTCAGAGGAGTTTAATAAGGGGAATTAAACTGGCCCTGTGTATACTTCATTAGTGGCAGCTTCTGAAGTTGAAGACTAATTGACGTGCTTCACATTTGGAGGGATTTACCTTTAATGTGGTGAGAGTGAGGAAGATTTTCATATGTGACAGTTTTGAAAGCGATGCCGCGATCAAACCGGTGTGTGCAGAAAAGCATCCACGCCACCCGGTGAATGAAATGACTGACTGGCTCTGGTAGACTGATGTAGGTACAGATAGAGGGAGGAAGAGGAGGAAAGGAAGGGTTTGAAGGAACAGAGAGAGGAGGGGGGTTAACGGAGAGCAGAGGTAGATACAGTAGGTAGATAGATGTACATTCACACAGACAGATGGAGGGAGTTTAGAGTGAGACGGGTCATTTAAAGCATGGAGGCTAGGAAGATACAAACTGATGGATGAGGGATGGAGAGAGGAAGAAAGTGAGTAAAGTTTTATTTGGATAGAAACTTAAAAAATATCCATAACAGAGATTTAATCAAATATTGAGTCTTAAAACAGTTTCTCCTCTAAAACAAGAGGAATATTGTTCCACTGGGATTTAAAACAAAATGCAGCATCATTACCAGTAATGACATTCTTGGTCTCAGAGCCAACTCAACTTTACAAAGTAAGATAAGACAATTAAGTTAAAGAAAAATAAAATAAACCAGTATAGAAATGGTAACAAGGTGCAGAGAAGCGGTGTAGTATAAATAATATAAAAGTATTTACCTAAGAAAAATAAAATATAATAAAAAGAATAATAAGATATTTGCAAGACTAAACACCACAATGTAATAGTAAGAGGTAGACAGAACAGGTCTGCAATGCAACACTGATATAAACTAAAGTGACTAGTGGTAAACAATGTGAACAGTAGTTTTCCTTAAAGTGGCCTGAGTGTGTGGGGGTAATGGGCCAGTCATTGTGGTGTGTGTATGCCATTGTGATACTGTAGCATGTGTGTATGGTGTGTGTACGAGTGTTAGTGTCAGCAGTTCAGTAGCCTGATGGCTTGTGGGTAAAAACTGTCTCTGAACCAGCTGGTTCGGGTCCGGACGATCCTGTACCGCCTGCCTGACGGCAAGTAACTCCTGACATGATACCAAACTGAAACAAGCACAATGCCAGAGACTAGATGAGTTGAGTTGTTGAGGTGATTTACAGTAAAGCGCAGATAGATGGAGCAATGGCAAGTTGAAATAGATGAATGAATGGATGGATGAGACAGGAAGGGACGAGTGGAGAAAGAGTATGAGAAGGGAGAGAAAGAGAAAGATGATGGAGAAAGGGGATGATGAAGAGAGAGAGGAAAGAAGAGAAAACCAAGGAGGGATTTCAGCATCAGATCGACAGATGGACACGTTTCGGATGGACGGCCTCAGTCACAGATAGGTGGACGGACAGACGAGGGAGGGAGGGAGATGGACAGAGAGAGGTGATTAAAAGTATGGAAAGATGGCAGGCTCAGAGGGAGGGGCGGGGATGGAAAGAGAGAGAGAGAATCGAGGGGGGAAAGGATGCATGGAGGAAAGGTTTGAAGGGACGGAGGGAGACGAGGATGAATACATGGAGCCACATAGGGAGGCCTGATTCAGATCATGTAGGGAACGAGATGAGGAGATGAGGAGGGATGATAGCATGTTTGTTTCAGCCTCTGAGTTTAAAGAGACAATCCATTCAGGGTAAATTGAAGAGTTTGACTTTCTTAACCCGTCTGAACTTAAAGTGCATCATCATTTGTCAGAGTTTACAGACATGAACACTGACAGTCTACGCTCACATCCCAGATAAAGGAGGCGTGTGTTTGCAGAGTGCAAGCTTGACGCCTGCATGTCAAAGCATAATCCAATCTATGTTATATGACAAAGAAAAGACGATCGTGAGAAATCTCGAAGAGGAAAACTACCGCAGCTGAAACACGGTGGGCTTTAATAGCTTTAATAGCAACGCTCTGGCAATTGTTCTCCGACAGCAGCTGTATTTTTAATTCCTTCGGGGACTGAAGAAAAGAAAGCAGCTAACAAAAGAACAAGTCAAAGAATAAATGAGCAAATGGACCTATTAAAAGCTCCTCTCTGCCGTTCTAATGGTTTGTCCCTCCTCGCTCACCGTCCTCTCAGACCTGACCTCAGACCAGCAGCGGGCCGGGCGGCTTCATGTTTTCCCTCCATGATGCAAAACTGAGTCTGTAACTGTAAAACGCTGTAATTGGCCTTCGGGGGGGAATGATGCTGAGCTGAACACACACACACACACACACACACGCACACTAATAATAACATGCATGCACGGGCGCACGCAGGCACACACACACACACACTCTCATCCATGCAGACATGCTTACATATAAACACACATACTTACATACTGACATTCATTTGCCACACACACACACATTATTGTACATGTGCTCACAAGCACCCATGCACAAACATTTGCAGGCTATCCATGTACTTTCACACACACACACACACACACACACACATGCAATCACAAGCACTTATGAACACATTCAAGTAGAGGACACAAATTGCAAAATGTATGATGTAAGAGAGAGAGAGAGAGAGAGATAGAGAGGGAGAGAGAGAGAATTAAAGTTCTTGTTCTTTTCATCTTTCATTTCTTTCTCTCCGTTGTCCTCCTCTGACATACTGCACCCCCCTCCTCCCTCCTCCCTCTCCCTTCATCCATCACCTTCTCCATCTCTCCATCTTGCTCTTTTTCCATTTCTCTCCCTCTCTCTTTCTCCCTATTTTCCCTTCTCGCCTTTCCTCCCTCCTTCATTAGCTCCCTCTTTCCTCACTCCCTCCATCCCTCCCTCCCTATCTCTCCCTTCTTTACTCAGTCTTTCCACCTTCCTCCTGTGTTCTCTCTCTCTCTCTCTCTCTCTCTCTCTCTCTCTCTCTCTCCCTCCATCCATGTATTAATGGTCTTTGTATGTCTGCCAGAAGTCACTCTCATCCTGCAAGCACTTAGATGAATCAATAGTGGGCCAGGAGCTGTGTGTGTGTGTGTGTGTGTGTGTGTGTGTGTGTGTGTGTGTGTGTGTGCGGGCGCGGGCGCGCAAGCGTATGGACATATGCTTTGTGTGTGCGCTGTGTTTGTGTCTGTTTGCGTGTACAGTCTTGATGGTTGTGTGTGTGTGTGTGTGTGTGTGTGTGTGTTAGAATAACACCATTATCATAGCAAAGGAAAGCAGCGAGGCAGACACTGAGAAAGAGGTTATTCAACTTAATCTGACATCCACCTCATGGAAGCCAAGCTCTCTCTCTCTCTCTCTCTCTCTCTCTCTCTCCATCCCCATGCTGCTCTCTATTTCACTCTCTTGCTCTTTATTCATCTTTCTCTACCACATTTCCCTCTCTTATCCGTCCATCCAGTCATCTTCCTATCTCTATATCCAGCCATTTATACGTCTATACATCCCTTCATCCATCCATCCATTTGTATCTATGTGTGATAAATGTTTAGACCTTGTTTGGGGAAAACATCCTATCTAAAGGACA
The DNA here is from genome assembly GCA_034670405.1 of Hoplostethus atlanticus. Lineage (NCBI taxonomy): Eukaryota > Metazoa > Chordata > Actinopteri > Trachichthyiformes > Trachichthyidae > Hoplostethus > Hoplostethus atlanticus. Next base: position 3,965,552 of record JAXDDX010000008.1, read on the forward strand.
CAGCCACAGACAGATCATTTATCAAACTCTCTCTCTCTCTGTCACACACACACACACACACACACACACACACACAGAGAGAGAGAGTACGTTCAACACTGTCACATGTGAAAGTCATCATCATTTAGCTCTGCTGTCTAACCACATTAGAGGTGAATTGAACCCTTTACATTCACTTAAACATTTCTGCACACACACACACACACACACACACACACACACACACACACACACACACACATATATACATACGACATGCAGACATTGCACAGCCTGTTGGTAACAGAGCGAGCCAAATATGTTAAAGGTGACAAAGCTAACGAGCTAACACACAAACGAGATATCGAGCTTCACAGTAAAAACCACTTGGGGGTAAAGCTAGGAGCTAGGGACGAGTCTCAAACCTACAAGGGTGCTTTGTCCTGCTTTGCACAACCTCTGAATCTGTATCTGTACTGACTTAAACATGTAGGCTACACACACGGTCTCCCACAGTCACTACTGGGTTCTTAGTACACGTATGTGACGAAATAAGGAAAGCAGAAACAAACGTGATATAAGTGAGGCAAATAAAAATGAGAGACAGAAAGAGAAACGAGGAGAAATATGAGAAGAAAGAAATAAAGAAGATGACAGATGGAAAGTGACGAAGAGCGAAGGTTACTAGGTGTAAAAAAAAAGCAACACATGCATCACCCATCAAAGAGAGCGTGTTCCCCAGATGCATGCTGGGACGTTTCAGCCCCGTGATAGTTTCTATTTGTGGTGTTTGGAGGTCTCACTGCGTTGAGGGTGGGTGGAGATGAACGAGGCCACTGCCCTCTCTCTCTCTGCCTCTATTGATTTCTACATCAGCACGTCCATCCTTGGACTGTCATGCACACATGAGGTCATCGGCATGCACACACACACACACACACACACAGTTGACCTCATCCTCATCCACATCTTTTTCTGATAGCATCTACAGTTTAGAGAGAGAGAGAGAGAGAGAAATATACATCCCCTTTCCACTCGGTGAGATTTGTCTGCGCGCTACGTGACCCGAGGCCGTGATTTAGCCGAGCCAGACGAGCCTCTGAGATCTGAAGGCAGAATCTCCACGCGGGAGCCGACTTGATCCGCCGGGGCCCGTCGCCGGAGCTCGTTAAGATCCAACGGGTCAGAGATGCGGCCTGACCCCCCGTCTTTGAGCTGCCGCAGACGTTGAGCTCAGCAGCAGCAGCAGCAGCAGCAGCAGCAGCAGCAGCGTGAACATCAGACAGTGCGCCGTCTAACTAGCTGCTTTGATTGGCCGTTATTTAGGGGTTCATCGTTTACCTCGGTCAGCCCACGCCGCTCAACCGTCCTCTCCTCAAAATCTTTTTTTCTTCACCACAAATGACTGTCAGTATCAAGATCGGGTATCAGGAAGTGCAGAATCTGTCTCATCCTGCAGCAGACAGAGGACACGTGAGTGAAGCAGGCTGCAGGTTTGACACTGAAGTTTTCATTTTGCTGCAAAAGTATTTCTTATTTAAGCGTCGCCGAAGCCCTAATTGGAAACTACTGCCTGTCCCGTTTCACACGATTCAGAGAACATCATGTGAAATTACGATATGAGAACCGCCTGAATGGTCTTAACTGGGAATTAGTTACTTCATATTTGATTTCATCACCCAGAGGCACCAAAAGGGGGAATATCCACCGATGTTGCACGGCTGCAGAAAGAGTTAAAACTATTAAAACAGGAGAACTTCATATCATAGTTATAGTAAGAATGTAGTTCAGGCTTAGCAGGATCTAAAAGTGCTTTTGAACGCTTGGAGGGTTTATCAGGGTCATTTCTGCCTGTCTCGTGGGTCGGCTGAGAGATGTTCCTCTGTTCTGCAGCCTCGTAACAGATGCATGTTCATGTCATTTTACACTGTCGGCATTCAGCTTAGAAGGAACGCAACAGCAGAATAAGCTTCAATTTAATAGAATAAGGAGGTCGAGGGTGTTTCTGTCCCTGTGATCAAACTACATGATAGAAAAGCGTTGAGAAAAAATACTTCAAGAGCCTTTTCAGAGCAATTAGACGAGAAAAGGGGAACAGGAAACTGGAGAAGGGGATGGATGTGATTCGATCCTGTTGTCTCACATGAGGGTTTTCATGTTCGTGCCACATGTGGCGTAGCAGCAGGACAGCATAAGCCAGGGTTAGCATAAAGTGCTACCTCCGCCGGCGTGTTGTCGAAAACGCCACATCCTCCTAAGGGTGTGAGGTTCCCGTTCCAGCGTTTTGATTGGCTAGGGGTTTAACTCCCTTTTACAGTAATTGCTGCCATGGCAATTGGGGCTTCAAAGAGAGAAATACTGCCTGAGAAATTACCCCTGGACCTGGTGAGAGTGTGTGTGTGTGTGTGTGTGTGAGCGTGTGTGTGTGTGTGTGTGTGTGTGTGTGTGTGTGTGTGTGAGCGTGAGCGTTTGTGTCCTTGCTCAATTGGGATGAGAGCACTGTGGAAAAATGGGAGCTGTCAATCAACCTAATGAGACCAACCTTCTCAGTGCGCACACACACACACACACACACACACACACACACACACACACACACACAGAGGGAGAGCGCCATCGGGCCAGTGGAAGTGCCATATAATTGGGTTTCCTTTCCAGGACAACAGACATGCTCACTGGATCAGATCTGACCACCGACGCCAATCCTCTCCCTCTCTTGCTCTTTTCCTTTTCCTCTTTTTTCTCGCTCTGTCTTTCTTTTCTGTATCGGTCTTGTCTGTCTCTCTCTCTTTGTTTCGTATGTCTCTCGGCCCCTTTATCCCTCTCTCTTCTTCTCTCTCTCTCTTCCACTGTCTCTGTTTCCTAAGCTGAGTATTTGGGGAGTTGACTCACCTTTTCAGGGTGATATTGAATCTGTATGACTTGACTTCAGTGTATCCAACATAGCGAGTATCATCCAACTGATCCGTTAAGGGGAAACCAAGCATGAATCGATGTTTCTTTTAATGAAAAAATAACAGATGTGGTTGTTTGGAGGTCATAGAGATTACCCCTTCTTGTTATTTACCACTACACCCTTCATAATACAGAACAAATAAAAACAATACAACTATAAAATAAACTATAATTGTGGGCTCATGTGAACACATGCTGCCAACAATTTCAACACATTTTGAGGAGATTGTATGATATCAGTATGTATAAAACATGAACTAGAGAGAGAGAGAGAGATGCTGCGAGGGATTAATAGGGAGGATGGAGGGGGAAGGATGAAGAGAAGGAAGGAGGTGGGATGAGGGAAAGGAGACAAGGAAGTGGATGAGAGAGAGAGAGGACGTAGGAGGGGGAGGTAAAGGAGGATATGGAGGACATGGATGGAGGCACGGGGTAGGGAGGAGAGGAGAGGAGAGGAAACAAAAGGAGAGGAGAGGAGGAGAGGAGAGGAGAGGAAACAAAAGGAGAGGAGAAGAGGAGGGGAGTGTCATTTCTTGTCCTCTCTGCTCCTTATGCCATCCCTGAGGAATGTTCACATCTCCTCTTTCTGCCCCTCTCTTTGTCTGGGTGTGTGTGTGTGTGTGTGTGTGTGTGTGTGTGTGTGAGAATTCTAAGCTTCTCTGTGTTCATCTTGACCTTACACCAAAATACATCATACCTTAACATGTGATGTATTTCTTCTCTATGAAGCACTACAAGGTAAATAAAGGCTCAAAGACCTTCAGTAGTAGTAGTCAGTAGTCCTGTGTTGAGTTGCCAACACAGCTCAACAGGGAACTTAAATCATTGGTTGATAAAAACCTCTTACAGTCACTTTTTCATTTTACAGACAGCAAATTATATGAACTTAAGGCGATTCTTTTTTTTATTTTGTATACTGGCACAAAGAAAGACGCTGTTTGTAGTTTCTGGGCTTGTTATCAGGAAGTAGAGGAACGTAGGAGTGGAACCATGACCTGTGCAGAAATGACACAATAAGGATATCTTGACCCTTCCACTGACCAGACCAGGTTTTTAAAAGAAGCATTTTTTCCCAGCTACTCCAGGAATTTGAACCAGTGACCCTCCGGTCACAAGCCCCCTCTCTAGTGTCTCTAGGTTACTACCCCAGTTGTGTGTTTGTCCTTTGAAAACAAAATCAATGGACAAGAAGAAGAAGCTCTCCCTATTGACAAGTCTGATATTGCATTTGAACTCCTCTTGATTTATGTTCACCCTGAAACACCTCAACACTGTTGAAGAACAACGATCAGCCTCTGGGTCCATGTTGTTGCTTTGTGGTGTTTTTTTCTTCTCCCCCTGGATAACTGACCAATCGTAGACGACGTCACGTTGAGATATTTCCAGTTTGATATCAAATGTTTCATTGATCTAAAACATCTACAGTAACCGTCAGCCAATCAGAATCAAAGAGCAAGGACCGACGATCAACAATCATACAGGATAGACCAGAATGCAGTGCAGTAGCCGAGATAGACCAGAATGCAATGCAGTAGCTAAGATAGACCAGAATGCAGTGCAGTAGCCAAGATAGACCAGAATGCAATGCAGTAGCTAAGATAGACCAGAATGCAGTGCAGTAGCCAAGATAGACCAGAATGCAATGCAGTAGCTAAGATAGACCAGAATGCAGTGCAGTAGCCAAGATAGACCAGAATGCAATGCAGTAGCTGAGATAGACCAGAATGCAGTGCAGTAGCTAAGATAGACCAGAATGCAATGCAGTAGCCGAGATAGACCAGAATGCAATGCAGTAGCCGAGATAGACCAGAATGCAATGCAGTAGCTAAGATAGACCAGAATGCAGTGCAGTAGCCAAGATAGACCAGAATGCAATGCAGTAGCTAAGATAGACCAGAATGCAATGCAGTAGCCAAGATAGACCAGAATGCAATGCAGTAGCCAGGATAGACCAGAATGCAATGCAGTAGCCAAGATAGACCAGAATGCAATGCAGTAGCTAAGATAGACCAGAATGCAGTGCAGTAGCCAAGATAGACCAGAATGCAATGCAGTAGCCAAGATAGACCAGAATGCAATGCAGTAGCCAAGATAGACCAGAATGCAATGCAGTAGTTAAGATAGACCAGAATGCAATGCAGCCAAGAGACATGTTGTTCTTTCAGTAAGGGGATTCTCTCTCTCTTGCTCTTACTACTGCTCTCTCCACCTACACGTATAACCAACAGGTGAATGCAACAATTTTGTTTGTCGAAAGGCATTCTGGGAAACGCTAGAAATCACTAACAGAGGTTGGCTGAAGGAAAGTGGATACATCCACAAAGTAAATAACAACACTTCACCATTGCAGTGAACATCACTGATGATACATGAAGAGTAGGAGGAACCAGGGTGGTTCATACAGGACATCCCTCATGTCTGATACCCCTGGGGTCGCTGGGAGGTTTGGGTCATCCAGGCGCCACAGCTGGGGAGGATCAACCGCCAGCATTCATCTATATAACATGTGTAGTCCACATATTGCTCCTCTGCACCTCGACCCTCTGTAGCCACTAGCTGTAACACTAGTGAGGGTTAGGTTAAGGTAAGGGCACCAAAAACAACACAACGCGGTTTTCCCATTCAAAGGGATTAAAGGTGTGCTGCTTCGACATGGAGCCGAGGTGTTCTCACTGTGAGAGATCCATGCACCCGTATGCTGTTTACAATCACATAAGGACACACACATGGTGTTGACGTGTCTGAGGACGGGAGGACGTAATGGACGTCACAGTCAGAGGATGTGGAAGGACGTGGTGTTAGAGATGGTGAGGTTACTGTGTACAGCAAGTCAATGGGATACGGTTATGGTGAGGTCAATATTTGGGTGTATCCGGACGGTGTTTCCTGTGTGTGTGTGTGTGTGAGGTGCAGCTCTAGTGTTGCCCACATCACAACATACAGCACACGCCCAGTACTAGATACACATGTGAAATGTAAACACACACATACACACAGGCTGGGTCTTGCAGTGTGATCGATTTGATAGCGTTTTTGGCAGTCTCTCTAAATGCACCCCACCCCCCCATCCCCCCGTCTCCCCCCCGTCTCCCCCCTCTCTGATATGAAGTGCTGCTCTCACTGCTCCCTGTTTAGCCACTTGGCAACGCGGCAACACATCCATCTGTCTGGAAATGTTTACTCCACATCCTCCTTCACATACACACACACACCACTCATATACTCCCTAACCCGCCTACATGTGTGCAATACACATCCAATGCAAGTCACACACACGTACACATACTGACATAAAACACACACACACACGCATGAACACACACACATTACAGTCATGAAGGAATGCTGATAAGTGGGGAAGCTACGGTTGGACACGCTGGTTTGATCACATGTAAACAGTGGAGGATTTAGCCTTGAGGGACACACACACACACACACTGTATACATATACACACACACATATTCTACACACACACACACACACACATCACATAAACACAAGCAGTCATATATTCACGCATACACATACTGCACACAAACATGTAACACACATGTACTCTACACATGTCCACACACACACACACACACACACACACACACTGTATACATATACACACACACATATTCTACACACACACACACACACACATCACATAAACACAAGCAGTCATATATTCACGCATACACATACTGCACACAAACATGTAACACACATGTACTCTACACGTGTCCACACACACACACACACACACACACACACACCCACGCGGAGGAGAGCGTGGGATGACGTTGAGCAGTGTAATTGCATTCCACTAATGAAATTAAGCTTATAAATGTAGCGCTCTGTTAGGAAGATAAAGACTGAATAGAGTCAACTCTACTGTAAATATAGAGGGAGGGAGGGAGGGAGGGATGAGAGAGAGAGAGGACGGGAAAGAGGGAGGAATGGATGAGAGAGAGAGAGAGGACGGGATAGAGGGAGGAAGGGATGAGAGAGAGAGAGAGGGAGGGATGAAAGAGAGAGAGAGGACAGGATAGAGGGAGGAAGGGATGAGAGAGAGAGAGAGAGAGAGGACGGGATAGAGAGAGAGAGGGATGAGAGAGAGAGGACGGGATAGAGAGAGGAAGGGATGAGAGAGAGAGAGAGAAAGAGAGAGGACAGGATAGAGAGAGGAAGGGATGAGAGAGAGAGAGAGAGGACAGGATAGAGAGAGAGAGAGAGAGGACGGGATAGAGAGAGGATGGGATAGAGAGAGAGAGAGAGGATGGGATAGAGAGAGAGAGAGAGAGGACGGGATAGAGAGAGAGAGGGATGAGAGAGAGAGAGAGGACGGGATAGAGAGAGGAAGGGATGAGAGAGAGAGAGAGAAAGAGAGAGGACAGGATAGAGAGAGGATGGGATAGAGAGAGAGAGAGAGAGAGAGGACAGGATAGAGAGAGAGAGAGAGAGAGAGGATGGGATAGAGAGAGAGAGAGAGAGAGAGGATGGGATAGAGAGAGAGAGGGATGAGAGAGGACGGGATAGAGAGAGGATGGGATAGAGAGAGAGAGAGAGAGAGAGGATGGGATAGAGAGAGAGAGAGAGAGGACAGGATAGAGAGAGAGAGAGAGAGGGATAGAGGGTCTCTCTTCCCCGGTATAGCTCCACCTGGTCCAGGCTGTGTGAATCTGGCCTTGCAGCTCTCAGTGTGTTTCACCAAGAGCTGCAGTCAAATGTTGAAGAGTCAAGATGTGATGTGATGGTGGAAGACAGTTGGTACCAGAACGAACGGTTGAAACAAGAAGACGTGTTTGTTTCGGCACTATCTGTTTGTGTTTAACGAGGTTGAGGTGGTATTTCTGGATCAGTGAGCTAGCAAAGAAGGCTACTGCTAGTTAGCCTGGATGTAAAGAAGGCTACTGCTAGTTAGCCTGGATGTAAAGAAGGCTACTGCTAGTTAGTTAGCCTGGATGTAAAGAAGGCTACTGCTAGTTAGCCTGGATGTAAAGAAGGCTACTGCTAGTTAGTTAGCCTGGATGTAAAGAAGGCTACTGCTAGTTAGCCTGGATGTAAAGAAGGCTACTGCTAGTTAGTTAGCCTGGATGCTACACAGAACAGGTTCAGTAGTTTATTGGACTAACTGATGTAATCCAGGTGACCACACTGAGTTTTATTACTTCCTATGACAGTTTTATTAAATTGACCTGTTCCACTGCAAGTGTGTGTGTGTGTGTGTGTGTGTGTGTGTGTGTGTTTGTGTGTGTGTGTGTGGTTCATTGCAGAATGCAGCAGACAACAGGCATGTCACTAAATCATTTAATTCGACTTCAGGAGGAGAAAAAAACAACTCTCCCTCTCTCCCCCCCCCCACCCCCCCTCTCTCTCTCTCTCTCTCTCTCTCTCTCTCTCTCTCTCTCTCTCTCTCTCTCTCCTCTCTCTCTCTCTCCTCTCTCTCCTCTCTCTCTCTCTGGTGACTCAACATTAAGTTGATTCTGTTTTACTCTGCAGATTAAAGTGTGCATGAAAAAGCTTCCAACTGCTGCCATACATTATGTTGTCTTATAGAATTATGTGGCATTGATGCAAAAGCTTTTTGCTGTAATTTTCAACAGTTTTGCCCTTGATGTTGTGTGTGTGTGTGTGTGTGTGTGTGTGTGTGTGTGTGTGTGTGTGTGTGTGTGTGTGTGTGTGACCTGCTGCCTGTGAAACTATGAAGCAGCGCTGAAAGGTAAACCGTAAATAAATGAGCAGAGAATAAAAATTGTATATTGTTTTTCACATTGAATCTGCCAAACATGAAACATTGAAACCCGGTATGTCTGTACGCTGAGCACATAATTTATAGGTACAACTATGGGTAGAAGGGTAGGCCGTTCAGACAGACAGCCATCTTTTTTATTTTTTACTTCTCTTGCACTGAGAAACGTTTCATAATTCACAACCATGGCAAGTCTGACCCCCCAGGGCCCTGAAACCTGGTCCAGCCTGCACCAGCTGAAACCTGGTCCAGCCTGGTCCAGCTCCATCCTCAGGTTCTCACTGTGAAGTTGACTTTACGGGAATAACGTAGTTTCGCCTGACATGCAATGTTTTGCAGCTTTTTCATCCCGCTGTAACTCAAAGAACACTCGGACAGGCGTGCTTTTACTCTGCTTCCGATTGGCTGTTTCCTCATTCTTCCCTTCTCTCCTATTGGCTGTCTAGGTGGAGCTGTCGGATAGCACCTCCCACACCATCACCGACGCCTACGCTGGGAAGGAGTACATCATCCAGGTAACCGCTTCTATCGAGCCTTTTCTGCAGCTAGCTGACACAAACCAAACCATATCATACCAAAAAATAAAACTATAATCTATAATAATCTATATAATCTTATAATCTATTATTTGTGCAAACCTGTGATGCTATACTACTGATTTCTAACCATGTGACTCCATATAAACATGTTTCTATTCATCAAGGCTATAACTGGGAGGTTTAGTTAAAAGGATTTGGCGTAGCCTCTTGGACTTTTAACTAGAATGTGTTTTAACTTGGAGGAAACCGACTGTGTCTGTCCAATATAGATGTGTTATATCCAGTAGTGCATGGGAGACCAGCTAGGGAGTGAAGCAGCTTCTCTCTGATATACCAATATGATAAGGAAGCATAAAAACACTTCAGTGGGATCAATTCCCAAAGCTGAAGTGTTCCAGTCTTTTAACCACTTCCTCTGCCCGTTCTCTTTGTGCTACGCTGGCTGCTCCTCGTGTAAAGACCTTGTGGTGTCTGTTGCCTCTTCAGATGAAACCAAATTAATTCTAATTCTATTTCTAATTTAACAAGTGCTTTTTCTTTTTTTACTCCCCTTGTGTTTTTTCCCAGGTGGCTGCCAAGGACACAGGAGATCGGAACGTGGAGCGACTGGAGCGTCGCCGTCCACGCCACACCCTGGATCGAAGAGCCCAAGCAGATCACCTCCACCACTGAAGCCGACCCGGTTATCGGTAGGTGACCTGCCTGTGACCTCAGCCCTTAACCTGCGATGCTAACCACAACAACAACATGAAAACCACTGAAGCCAAGCTTGTTATTGGCAGGTTATAGCCCTCATCTAACCCTCAACCTACACCGTGACCCAGACAGATGCTAGAGTCCAACTGGGTCGATACAGGGTCGATACAGACTTGGAAAAACTGGAAAAGTCTTGGAAAATGGAACACATGCATTTAGTTTTGTCATGAAAATGTGTTGATCTTTTTCTCCAACCAGTGAAATGTTGAATGGCTGCTTGTTGAGCCACTTTGAGGAATAGAAACATCAGAAATGTCCTGATATTATCGGACCTGAGTGATGGTTGGAGCAGAATCAAGACCTAACGGTTAGATCAGATAGTCAGCATAAAGAAATGGTTATGGATATTGTGCTATACGTCAAGGAAAACTCGTCAGGTACCTTCTATTCCAAAATGCTGCACATCTGTTTTTGAAAAGTCTCTAAAATATAAAGGATCCTTCTGTAAAAGTGTTATCATCATTTTGTCAAGTTACCTACGATCCTGTAGGTTTTTGTGATGTGGATATCTCAGTTTGGGACAAAACTTTTACATAAAAAATGGAAAGGTGAATATGAGGCAAAGGGGAGATTTCTTAAAACTGTGACTTACGGACAATGGGAAAATGGGTTTCTATCTGTCTGTCTACCTGTCTGTCTGTCTACCTGTCTGTCTGTTTACCTGTCTGTCTTTCTACCTGTCTGTCTGTCTACCTGTCTGTCTTTCTACCTGTCTCTCTGAAGTCGCCTTGAGTTTTACAGCGCAACAGTGGCTCTTACTGGCCACGAGAGTCACTGCACGCATCGACCCTCACACAGTCAACGTTGAGGGAACACACAAACACACACAATACATCACACACACACACAATACATCACACACACACACACACACACACACACAGCACACACTCTCTCCCACACAAACACACACAAACTGTACCTCACATACACTTTAACACATACACACAGTGCCTCCTTCACAGATAAAGTAACATGCAGTGCACACTCACACACACACACACACACACACACACACTCAGTACACAGTGTATTATTCTTGTTTTCAGAGAGAGGGAACAGGAGGTTGTTGGGATTCTTCTCATGTCTCCTCTCTATCCAGCTGCCTCTTCTCTGCTTCCCTTCAATCTCTCTCTCTCTCCATCTCTCTCTCTCTCTCTCTCTCCATCTCTCGCTCGCTCTCTCTCTCTCATCTCTCTCTCGCTCTCTCTCTCCATCTCTATCTTTTTCTCTTCCCCTTCGTCTCTCGCTTCTTTGCTCTCCATTGACCACTCACATTTTCTCCTGCCTTCTCCTGTCATCACCTCACGTTTCACATCCACCCCCCCCCATCACCGTGCGTTCACACTGCGAGCGACTTGGTTTTGACGTGTCGCTCTGTTGTGACTGATTACATCTGAGTGGCGGTCTGCAGCTTTAAACAGGCATATCATGTGTTTTTCACTGCTCTGGTGGTGTCACATTGTTTCGATGAGTTCATGGAGGGAGCAATAATAAAAGAAGTAAACAGAAAAAATGAAAAGACTTCAGAGCTCACCGTCGACCCATGACGGATGCAAACGTTCTCCAAGCATTTATTCTTCTAGTCTTTCAATTAAAGCTTTGAATGGCTGGAATCAACTTCTCGTCTATTTTGCACTTGCAAGAGAAAACTATTGAAATCACATTGGTGGGGAAACAAGGAAGCGTGGAAATCTGATTGGCTGTTGACGGCCAATGACTGCGAAAAGCCGCAGCGACGAGCTTGGCGACCGTCCACACAGTGACTGGTCGCTCAGCTCGACAGGAAATGAACGGACGTCTGGTGACTTGTCGATCATGTTGGTGACTTGTCGATCATGTTGGTCGCAGTGTGAACGCACGGTTACACTTACACTCTCACAAAATGATTGACAGCACAGCATTAAAACGAATGATGGTGCTTCAAGAATAGTACTGGATTGGATTCTCTTTATTTATGAGATATTGAACGATGAGCTTCAGGGAATGATTTTATTTTCTTTTTTTAAATGGATATATGGTGTTTTGGCTCTTCATATAAGTATATACAGCACTGTGCAAAAGTCTTAGGCACATGTAAAAAAAAAAAAAGATTTAAAAAATAATGCAATGAAAAGTTACTAAATATTAAAAAATGTACTATAAAGAGCAGTAATGTAAAACTAACAAACATCTAAGAAATAATCTATGGTGCCTAAGACTTTTGCACAGTACTACACCTGTATACAGGTATGCAGGTATATACTTCCAGAGGTAAAGCCTCCATCCTACATCTCCTCTGTATACAGAAGAGGAAGTGACTTTCGTATCTGTTGCCTTACACCGTAAACAGCTTCATTTCACAACAGAACAGTAGCACAGTGCACAGATGACCGATAAGCAACACTTGCAAAATGCATAAATCCCATGCACAGTGATCGGACCGTTGCTTAGCAACCACGTTCCAGGAACTATCAAGCAGATCACTTGAGGTTTAAAAAAGTTCCAGGCGTCCTCCGTCCTCCTGCCCCCCCCACCACCAGACAGAAACTGGACACTGTCTAGCAGCAACACCAGATATCACTTCTGATACGCCTCATGTCTACAACCGTTATAAATACTTTCTGTTTCATGTCATATCGTAGAACAAGAGCACATGCATGAGTATGTGTATATATATGCATGTGTATATATATATATATATATATATATATGTGTGTGTGTGTGCTTAACGTCTGTCTGTCCAGGAAACAGACACCAACATGCAGACAGGGTGTTACCTCCTCTTCTTCTTTCATCCCTCCTTTCTTAGTTCCTCTTTCCTCCCCCGTCTCACATTTCCATCCACCCCCCCAACATGCTCCCTCCACCCCTCCTCAACATGCTCCTCCACCCCTCCTCAACATGCTCCCGCCACCCCTCCTCAACATGCTCCCTCCACCCCTCCTCAACATGCTCCCTCCGTCTCTCCTCAAGATGCTCCCTCTGTCTCTCCTCAACATGCTCCCTCCACCCCTCCTCAACATGCTCCCTCCGCCCCTCCTCAACATGCTCCCTCCGTCTCTCCTCAACATGCTCCCTCCACCCCTCCTTAACATGCTCCCTCCACCCCTCCTCAACATGCTCCCTCCACCCCTCCTCAACATGCTCCCTCTGTCTCTCCTCAACATGCTCCCTCTGTCTCTCCTCAACATGCTCCCTCCACCCCTCCTCAACATGCTCCCTCCGTCTCTCCTCAAGATGCTCCCTCCGTCTCTCCTCAACATGCTCCCTCCACCCCTCCTTAACATGCTCCCTCCACCCCTCCTCAACATGCTCCCTCCGTCTCTCCTCAACATGCTCCCTCCACCCCTCAACATGCTCCCTCCGTCTCTCCTCAAGATGCTCCCTCTGTCTCTCCTCAACATGCTCCCTCCACCCCTCCTCAACATGCTCCCTCCACCCCTCCTCAACATGCTCCCTCCGTCTCTCCTCAACATGCTCCCTCCACCCCTCCTTAACATGCTCCCTCCACCCCTCCTCAACATGCTCCCTCCACCCCTCCTCAACATGCTCCCTCTGTCTCTCCTCAACATGCTCCCTCTGTCTCTCCTCAACATGCTCCCTCCACCCCTCCTCAACATGCTCCCTCTGTCTCTCCTCACCACCATTACATTATTTCTGCATAATCTTTATTTTCTTCACTCTGAAAACAAAATGTTTCGCTGCAGGCAGGAAGCATTGCATTTGAGTTGCTGAAAATCTCTCTCTCTCTCTCTCTCTCTCTCTTCTCTCTCTCCTCTCTCCCTCTCTTTCTGTGGCTATTTCACACCTGACTGCCTCTTTCTAATATCTCCTGAGTCCCAATGCCGCGCTACACAACAGCCATTAATTGGAAGGAGAGGGAAATTATATTCTCCCTCCGACATGAAAATGCACCGGGTTCTAGACGGAGCAGCACCCAGTGTGCACCAGTTAATGTCTGCTACACCACCTGCAGCTATAGTGCTAGCCCAGTTTTAGAAAACATTAAACTGTGATATTTCTATTTGTCAATCGGTGTAAAAACCAAACTGGAGACGGCTTAATGTCATTTTCAGTGTATTTGCCCACAAGCTTGTCATCTGCTTCTCAGTACCATGTCCACACACACACAATCCTGTTACCCGAAAATGTATTTCAAGCGTCCTCCAGTGTGACGGATTGATTTTGTTTGTATCCTGTATACACATTTTATTTTAGTTGTATCCTGTAAACAAATACAGTGTGCAAATGTTTACGTTTCCAGTATCAGCAGGAAGCAATTATTGGCTATATGTATGAGGAGACGAGACGAGACTAGACTGGACTAGACTAGACTAGATTAGACTAGACTAGATTAGACTAGACTAGACTACACTAGACATTTCCAGTATCAGCAGAAAGTGATTATTGGCTATATGAGGAGACTAGACTAGATTCGATTAGACTAGATTAAACTAGATTTGATTAGACTAGATTAGACTAGACTACATTAGAGTAAACTAAATTAGACTAGACTAGAGTAAACTAGACTAGACTAGATTAGACTACACTAGACATTTCAAAGCGATTGTTGGATATATGTATGAGGAGACGACTAGACTAGACTAGAATAGATTTGACTAGAATAGATTTGACTAGACTAGACTAGACTAGAATAGATTTGACTAGACTAGATTAGACTAGAATAGATTTGACTAGACTAGACTACACTAGAATAGATTTGATGAGACTAGACTACACTACACTAGACTAGACTACACCAGACTAGACTAGACTACACTAGACTAGACTAGATTAGAGTAGACTAGAGGTCTGCATAGAACTGAGTCGTCTGTGCCTGGTCAGGTTCGGCCCCGAGTCTGACAGCTTGAAAAGCCAACAACAACAACAACAACACATACAGCGAACAGCCTGGTAGTAACCTCTGACCTCATCATGACACTGAATGTCACAATAAAACACGTATGATGGAGGAACAAAGCAAATAGCTTCAACTGCTGAAGCGTTCTGAACTAGCCCTACTGGCTCACACACATAGATAAATGGTATCTGGCTTCATGGAAACAACGACATGTTGTCATGCAATTAGAAATAAAGACGTCTGACCCGTTTCTATCCACTAGAATTTAGTCCTAATGCTCGCCAAGGAACGTGGCTGGACTCCTTGAAAGAAAAGTCTACTGAACAAAAACGATTGACAGTCACAAAGTGACTCAACAAGATATGGAGGAAGAGCATCGCTCAACATGGAGCTACTCCTCGTCCTTAAACTTCCTTTTGACCACATCCATTGTAGCTAGCATGAAAACCACTACCTCAGCGCAACTTTCTCACAGTTTGAACTGTGCAACCCACGTGAGACACTCAGGCACACACACACACACACACACACACACACACAAGGTCCAAACCCGACAAAATAAAAGCACACCCTGTCGGCCTCTAGACTAGACTAGACTAGACTAGACTAGAATAAAATACGTAAGGAGATTTTCATTTTGCACTCCACCACCCAGACATGAATTCAAAATACGTATTAGACCGTCTCTTATCAGCTGAACAGTGACACAGCCCCACAGCACATTTCCCAATTTTGACTATCTATCCAGCAGCTGCTCTCTGTCCACGCCCTCTTCTAGCCCTATCCTCCGTCTCTCCTTCTGCCTGTCGCTCTCCACCTCTATCTCTCTGTTGTTTGTTTTGCTGTGTCTGCCTCTCTCTCTCTCTCTCTCTCTCTCTCTCTCTCTCTCTCTCTCTCTCTCTCTCTCTGTCTCTCTCCCTTCCTTCCATTTCCCGGCGGCCTCAGTATGAATGAGATTTTTTGTCCAGTTCACTTCATAACTGCCTTGACAAGTCTCATATTGATTGTGCTTGCAGATTAGAATTGATTTAGCTCTGCACTGTATTTTCCTTTCTGCTCAGTGCTCGCCGGTATGATGAGCACTTTTCAATGTTCATTCATCAACATGACGTGAACATTTTGCCTCTTGGAAACAAAACAATTGTGTATCATTGCACGATAAAACAAAAACAAAAAAAAAGCAAAAGGACAAAAAAAGGACAGCATGAAGAAGAATTAATTAAAAATAAACTTGTGTTTTCTGATCTCTCTCCACAGAGACTAAGCCCTCCCCCACACCTGCCTCCGTCGAACCACATATGGGTGATGCCCCGGTGGGCGGAGCCTATAGGCCCCTCCCCTTTTCATCCCCTCTGCTGTTGGGAGCATTGCTGCTGCTGTTCATGTGGTGAGAGAGCACACACACACACACACTCGCTCACACACACACACACACACACACACACACACAAACCTCTCGATGAGTTGAGAGCGCCTCATCTCATCACTGATTAATAACTCAGCCAGTCAGTCACATATTGGCAAGTTGATGCATGTCTATTGACGTCAGGAGCATGTTTGATAGAACGAGAGATTGGGTGAGTTTGTTTTATGACCCAGCAGGGGGTTCGTCCCTCTACCTCACACCTCCACATACAAAACATTATGGCTTTTTAAAAGCAATAGGGGGCATCCTTCCCCTACAACCTGTAGTCTATATTTAATCAATCAATATATTCTGTGACTTCAGATCATCACGTGATTCTTTCAGGGGTCAAGTCACGACCCAAGGGACCGTGCAACCCTTTCAGAGGATGGTGCATCCTGTCACACATGCATGGCTGTCAGTCTGAAGACATCCACTATTTGAAAAAAGAAAGTCTTACAGTCTGATTGCTGATAACTTCTCTTCCTCCCTTCCTCCCCCTTTCATCACTAGCCCAGTAAAATTCACACCTCTCTTTTATCTAATCAGTATGACTGATTGGATGACTGATTGATGGCTTGTTTTTTTGTAATGATATAAATGTCAAGTAATGTGTGGAGTGATTGTGAAATTGTTACCTAATTTGCTCTCTCTCTCTCTCTCTCTCTCTCTCTCTCTCACCCCTTCCTCTCTCTACCTGCAGATGTAAATGTCTCATTCCCAAGGGTGAGGAGGAGGAGGAGGAGGAGGAAGAGGAAGCTGTTCTTGTTTCTATTTTGCACATGTTTCAAGGATACAGTGCATTGATCATTACTGTCCATCACGCAGTTACTCGCTAAGATTACTTAGAGATAAAATCCGACGGCGACAACGCGCTTTCGGCGTTTTTGGCTAAAGGTGAAAATGATGAAATTCTTCAAGAGGAACTTTAGAAAACACGAAAATGGCATCAACAACTCCAACAACCACAGCAGCAGCAACGGCAACGACGACGTCGACAGCAGCAGTCTTATAGCACCCCCTGGTGGCTCTGGTGGGCCACAGCAGACTGACTTGTTTGGGAATCGACTCCTTCAGAACAAGCAAATCAACTCCTCCAACGACGAAAGAACAACAACAAAAACATCCATCTCCTCATCTCTTTTGTTTTGGTTTGATCAATCGATTGATAGTCTTAATTTTACCTTTTTTTTATCAAATTGCAGCACTATATACATATATATGTGTATATATATGTGTATATATATGAGACTAGAAGAAAGCATTTACCGTAGCAGTCCCCATACAGCTAAATCATCATGCCAAAGACTCAACTATACCCCCAACAAAATGGTTCCCAAGCAATTTACTAAGCTTCCTGAAGCCTGTGCCTGCCTTTGTAGAGGGGTGGAAACCCCAGGAAGTTGCATCTGTGTCCGACGGCCAAACGATATCGACTCAAACTGAATCAAACTTGGGACGAATCCGTAGAATCCGGCTCCCATTTGTATAAACCATCCTGCGACCTGATCAGAGTCTGAATCTGTCTGAAACCGACGACTGAATCACATCGACGTAGCGAGTCGCTTTTGACGTTTCGGTATGAGGACTAACACTTTGAGGAATTCAGTAACGGTAGTCTGGCTCATTTAGACAACTAGCTTTACGTTGTGTCTCCGGTGACCGGCCAGGAGGATCTGGACTGTAAAAAAAAATAGAAAGTGGATTTGAGACGGAGCGGTTCTTTCCCCTCGCCCATTTGTTTTAGCTGGACTTTGTATTGATAAAGACGAAGCTGAATATCGACACATTGATACGAGCTATGTTGGTTCTCCATTACGCTCTGTGCTGTAAAATACAACGACAACAAAAACCACAAAAACACGAGTTTGCTTTCCAAATTCTGTCGCCTTTACAAACAAGAAATTGTCTTTTTGCAGTTTACATTTCAATAGCCAATATCACCAGTTAATATTATGTTATTCAAAGGAATATCGATGTGCTTTATTGTATTTTGTTTATTTTATGGAAGAATAATAAAAAATACACATATAGGGTCTTAGTTTTTTTTCAGACATTCATAATGGCTTAATTCTCCTTGATCCTATTTTGTAAACTATGATATGTAACTTTAACATTGAACAAAAAGTTTATTATTTAATAATAATAATAATGTATGTATTAGCAGTAGAATGTCGTAACCTGTACCTGGGGTCTTTTTTATAGATGTATATACAATGACAGGTTTCAACCATTAAATGTGACCATTTCACAATGAATGATAACACGCTGGCCTCACACTCATTTCTGTCTTTCAAACACACTAAGCTACCCAAAACATCGGGACCACCTGATCCCGATGGGAATCCACTCACTCCTTCTAATGATTTAAACGGTGAAAACAAGGAGCCTTGAAAAGGTTGAGGAGTGGATTGTGCAAAAGAACTCATCATCAGGAACTTATTATATCTCATCCTGCATCTGTCCAGCATTAGATTCTCCATAATAATCTTGAATGTTATAGAAACTTTAGTTAATTTCTTGCAGCTTCAAATGATCCAGAAAAGCTCTCAGGCCTCCTGGGTCCCGACACGCCAGCTGGCATGGAAACACACGCTTTACTCAATTATCAATAATCACATGGAAGTTTTTATTGGACTTTAAAACCCACAGGAGACAAACCACAAATATGTACCACAATCCACAAATACTTTTTCACTTGTGTCTTGTAAACTGATATCCAAATAAATCTGAGTGACTTGCAGAACTAATGTAGAACAAATTTGAAATACACACGTGAAGGATTTTACAAATGGATCGTGTATTTATCATGTGTTTATATTAGTAGTTGCAGAACTTTTCAGATCATGTGAACATGTGTTTTCACATTTGTGGATCATAAACACAACCCTCTCTATTTATTTGTGGATTTTTGTCCAGTTTGTCCTGCAGCAGATCTGTAAAAACAAGATCCACAACTTGTGCACCAAATGGGCATATACCGCTGTCAGCCAGTAGGTGGCTGTGGACAATACCTGTGATACTGTGGATTGTTTGTGGATATTGAAATATTTGTGGATCGCGGTGCACATTTGTGGATTATATTTTGTGGGTTACGGATTTTAAAGTCCAATAAAAAGTTCCATATAATGATTGTCTTGCTGTAAACCCGAGAAGAAACTAGAAGAAACTAGAAGAAACTAGAAGAAACATGTTCTGCTTGTTTAAATGTTGTATCTGCACAGGTACAACAATAGGATCAATCCCATCAATGTTGGACAATGTTGGTGTGTAGATAAGATTGACTCCGTATTGGAGTACTCCATCTTTGTATAGACAGATTGTTTTGTCTGTGACCAATCACAATTGCCGATTTCCCCCCGGCTGATCTGGTCGGCCTCCCAACCAGCCGGAAAGCTTTCTGACGGTGAATGGACAGGCACTGGGCAGGTTGCATCTGGAGACTGGCTCAAAGTCAGGATGTGATGCCATGCCAGGTCCCACTCTGCATCCATCTGAAAGGATAAATGACTGTTAAGACATCACATATTAGGTAGTAGGAGAAATGGTGGACAAAAAAGCTTTCTATTTCCCAGAGGAGATGGTTTGGTTGTCGCTGAAGCGGTCAGTGATGCCCTGAAGAGCTGGAGAGTTTGTATGTTTGGAAGATTTAGTGTCTTCTACAGAAAACTAAAAAAAATGTGTGTGTTTTCTCTTCATTACTGTCTGAATGATTCTTTCTGCAGAACATGTGGGTTGTATTGACCAATAGGCTTAAAGACCTCCAGACAAATCAACCCCACAACACGTTGACATTGCTACAGATGTCCGACACGTCCGGGTGCTTCCAGCAGCGACGATTGAGTTTGATAGCAGAAGATGTTTCTGCTGTTCAGAATCAAAGAGCAAGGGCTTCATTCTAGACCGACGTTCATACCGGGAGAAATCCATCAGAGGAGAGGAGAGAGACCAATTCCTCCACCGACAGTAGCCAAGATAGACCAGAATGCAATGCAGCAACAAGACGTGTGTTTTGTACAAAGTCGGTGGCCTTAATCACAGCCACTATCTATCTATCTATCTATCTATCCATCCATCCATCCATCCATCTATCCATCCATCTATCTATCTATCTAGTATTTGTCCATACAATAAATGAACAAGAATTTAGCAGCAAACAAAAAGAACAAATACCAAAAAGATAACAGCCAGCAACATGACAGACCTCTCAACATCTTCAACATCTGCCTTTTGGCCTTTTTCTTTTATTCTCTCTTTTCACTTTCTCTTCCTCTCTGTCGCACTCGCTCTCTCTCTCTCTCTCTTCCCTGTCTGTCTGTCTCTCTCTCTCTTTCTATCTCTCTCAAGCTGTCTTTCTCTCGCTCATCATTCTGACATGTTCTGGCGGGCTGATCTGGAGACCGAGGACAAATCAATACACCATCTTACAGCTGTCAGCTGGACTCCTCTGTGTGTGTGTGTGTGTGTGTGTGTGTGTTGCTTGCTTCCTTCCATTCTCAATTCCTCCCTTTATTTATTTAACTGGGCAGGTCAATTAAGACCAGATTATTATTTACAATGATGGGCTGACAAAAGGCAGAGGGTCAATATTAGAAGGCAAGAAGCTTCAACCAAGCTAAAATAAAATAAAATAAAATAAAATAAAATACAAAATGGGTTATACATCATCTATATCTTATAGTGTCACACAAATCAATCTTTAAACTGAATGTTGATAACTGGGTGTCATTGATGATAACAAATAAAACTTAAACACATTGATCCAGTTTAAAGATCAATAGTCTTTAGACTCTATTAAGATCCAAAAGGAGAAATTGGACTTTGTCAAGTTCTGTGCCTCTTGTCATCAAGATCAATGTAAGGAGTCACTGGATATCGGCCTATGACAGACGTGACTACAGAGTACTGTGTGATTTAACGTAACTTTAATAGTTTAAGTTTAATTTAAGTTTAATTGTACTAAAGTGAGCTAGTAGCTGTGAGGTTTCTTTACAGACACCACTGATTATTGCAGTGTTGTAGTATCCCAGGTCTGAGCCACGCTGCCTGGTGGGCAGAGGAACATTCTGCTACTGACAAGAAATACCAAAATGAATTTTCCAACTCAGGGAACTATAACATGAGGCTTGTTCTATCTGTAAGCTGCTGTTGTATTCAGTAATACGTTTAACAGACTGAAGTCAGAAAAACAATTGTTGTTCCTGTCAAACCACACAACCTCTCCCTCAGTGTTCAACACAACAAGTGGGGGGACACTAAAACTCAAACTGAATGGAAAACTGTCACCTACATACGACTGGAATGAGGAGCGACCCTCTGCTGTACATGTTCATGTCAACACAACAAGGTTGGGGCTTGTAATTGACTATTGAGACTCTTGGGGGCGTGGCCAGCAGATACTCTGACAGGATGCTCGATCAATAAGATTATGGTGGTCAACAACGTCAAGTTTATTTAGGCCTTTATCACAAACAAGCCTCAAATGGCTTTACAGGCTTCAACTAGGACAAGGTGATAGACAATCAGGTGACAAATAATCCATACAAGCTTCAGTGGAGCTTCTCAATGGCCGACAGTAAAAGACTGGTCACCCAGGTGACGAGGAGTGAACAGAGAGCGAATGGAGAGCATGCTCCATTATCTATCTATCTATCTATCTATCTATCTATCTATCTATCTGTCTGTCTCTCCATCTCTCCATCTATCTATCTATCTATCTATCTATTTATCCATCTGGAAGGCAGCATCAGTACCAGAAGGGATGGGGGTTGGGGGGATCAACTTGTTGCAAAATGAAACCAACTGATGTAAAATGACTGACGGCTAAAAACAAAAAGCAGTGGTACCCTAACGTCTCAGCGTTTGATCAGATCTGATACTTTGTGTCATTTTCTCTCCCTGTAGCGAGAGAAGAGAAGTCTCTTTAATGAAGTAAGTTTAACTGTTCAACCATGAGCCCTTTGTCCACAACCACTATGTGAGCCACTTTAACCTTGAGTGTGTGTGTGTGTGTGTGTGTGTGTGTGTGTGTGTGTGTGTCAATAAGCCATCCGAAACCTGTCAGTGCCAACAGCTTGCTCTGCTCTAATGACTAGTTTGACCTTTCACTGATAACTGGATGAGTGACACCAGCTCTCTCTCTCTCCCTCTCCCTCTCTCTCTCTCCCTCTCTCTCTCTCTCTCTCTCTCTCTCCCTCTCCCTCTCTCTCTCTCTCTCTCTCTCTCTCTCTCTCTCTCTCCCTGGCTTCCAGCTCTTGCTTACCCTCCCCTGTCTCCCTATATATGTCTGGCTAGCTCTCTGTCTTTGTTCTGTCTGTCTGTCCATCCAGCTGTATGGATGTCTGTCCTCTTGTTTATCTGTCTCTCTACACAACGTTCTTCACAGTCAGGACACTACAGGGACCTTCCATGTGTTGGTTTCCATCAGAAGGAACCTTGTTCATAGACTTCAATTCATTTTGGATGCTTGTTCACTTTCATACACTTCTTTCTGTGGCATGTACATCTACAACGTAGCATTTAACATATTTCATATTTCAGGTCTCTTTCCAAATCTTTAGATTGGACTGACAGTTTTGTGTTGTTTCCGGTGCTGTTGTCACTTGGCTGTCATGCCTGTCGGAGGGCAGAGGGCCGTCGGCTAGCAGCTATTAGCAGAGATCAGTGAGTACAGTTGTTGTACCACGTCAATCCACAAGAAGTCAGAAATGTATCATTATGGCAGGCGTGATGATTAATGATCACCAATGATTACTCATCAATAATCAATGACAGTCTCAATGGCAGCCATTTAATCAGCATCATGAGCTGAGCTGATCCAGGGAGGAGCGACGACCCACTGAGCCCTGATGAGGTTGAGCAGGAACAACGTTTTAAATGGGTGATTGATTTCTATTTTATTGTTGGGGCTTCTGTTATGGTTGTTGATTGATCTGTTGGTCAGGTGACAGTACCTCATGTGAAAAAATACGTTTTATCAGCTTTAACTAACAGGAATCTTCCGAATTTTGGTTATAAGAAACTCATTTTTGACTCTCTATGCTCTGGTGTTTGTTTTCAACAATATCCCAATTGATTGATGTGAATGTCCAAATGATGTAGAAACAGTTTATAGTTTTGCAGTTATTTGAGGGTGCATTGGTCCTTTTTCCCCCTCAGTAGCCCTGTGGCTAAGGCTAAGGCTAAGGCTAAGGCTACTGGGAATCACTGGAAATTGTTAATGTACAGTGGTTGATATACTAAGCTGTTATATTGGTCATCTTATATTGGTCAGACAAAACAGGTGGCGATCTTGAAACTAGCTAGTTTTCACTTGTTTTCATTGATGTTGGTTTGATGGGTCGAGCTACCCTCCATTTAAAGTGGCACCGGACATAACAGGTCCAGATGCTGTCCGGTCTCGTGGTGCCTGGCTCAGTGTGCAGCATCAACGGTTGTTAGAGGTCAAGTTCCTGCAGTCCTGGAGTAACCAGGATAACCACATCGGTCCCATACGAGCTGATGAGGAACAAAAAGGCAAACTCGCTTGATTTTGTCGGACCGCTCTGGACTGAGACTGGCCTGGCAAGCATTTACTGAAGACCAGTCATCTAGTCTGAACTGATTTGAACAGTGTTGAGTCTGACCTAGACTTAAAAGGGTGAAAGTGGAGATGTAGAGGGGAGGGCAAGGGGGGAGAGGAGGGAGAGAGAGAGAGGGGTGGGTGGGAGAGAAACAGCAAGAGAGCAAAAGTGAAGAGATGAAAGTTTTTTTTCCCTTCTTGTGTCCGATGGGGCTCCTTTTAACCTTGGTTGATTTATAGCAGTCTGAATCTGTCTGGACACACACACACACACACACACGCACACACACACACACACACACACACACACACACAAGGTGATGGCTGTATCTAGGGAGGCTCGGATATATGGATGTAGTTTGACACTCCAGCAGGAGACAAGCAGGAGGACAGGGGAAGAGGAGAAGGAGGAGGAGGAGGAGGTGGTGAGAGGGAAGGTGTGTTTTGACACCTCAACATTAGCGGAAAGGAGGAGAGGAAGTCGTGGGGAGAGGAGATGAAAAAGGAGAGCAGGAGATGAAGGAGAGATGAAAGGGAGGAGGAGGAATGGTGTGATGGCTCAGCAGGAAAAAATAGTTCCTCCATGTTCAGCCTTTAAACTAATAATCAATACCTTGGTTTCATTTATTGATCATTCCTGTTCTTAGTCTTTCTGCTGGGTTGTGCCATCTACCCACGTTTTGAAGCTCGGCACAGTCGCTTGTGTCCCATCAATGTTTCTGTGAATCTTTGTGGGTCAAGCGCTTTATTTTGAAGGAATTCAATATTTCCACTCTCTTGATGAGGTTGCTGTGTTGTCCTCCCGTTGGCTGTCTTGTTTCCTGCCTCATTCGTGATGTTCAACACAAATGTAAGGAAATCTGTTAGGAATTAATTGGGTTATTTTCAACCTGTGTTTTATTTTCCAAGTTTGTGCCGCCGTGCTGATCGATTCTGGTCAAATTGTCGTTGATTACTTCACTGTAGAGCTCACCAGTACAACCCAGCGAGGCCAGTGGGAAAATTCAGTTAGGTGCAACGTCTCAGGTGCTCATAAGTATGATTTGGGCTAATAAAAGGAAGCCAAAATAACTTAAAAACACTTTAAAAATAATATATCAAATATTTTAGAGAACTATAACATTTACCACAGAAGAAGAATGACCTTTCCATCCTAGTCTGGTGCTTAACTATAGGCCTACAGAAAAGCAATGTACTAGCAAGTCAAGTGAGAATGGGGTCATTTTTACACTCCTTCCCATTAGTGTTGGTGATATAGGAATTTGAGCTTATCGCACTCTCTGTGAGCTGACGTGGACAAAGCCGTCAGCTACAGGCCAAAAATAAATGAGACTGAAATGAGTGACAGGGAGGACGGCCTCGACCTTGAGGGGGAGGAGGAGGAGGAGGAGGAGGAGGAGGAGGAGGAGGAGGAGTTGGGCAACAGGAGCAACTAGTTTGAGGCCTTGAAATCATAACAGTCTGCCAGCGCCTGTCTGTCATCACATCAGGATCAAATGATCATCCTCCTTAATCAATACACTATTGGGCTGTTATGTTTCATCATCTGTCTGTCTGTCTGTCTGACTGTCTGTCTATCTATCTGTCTGTCTGTCTGTCTGTCTATCCATCCATCCATCCATCTATCTATCTATCTATCTATCTATCTGTCTATCTGTCTCTCTGTCTGTCTGTCTGTCTGTCTGTCTGTCTATCTGACTGTCTGACTGTCTGTCTATCTATCTGTCTGTCTGTCTGTCTGTCTGTCTGTCTGTCTATCCATCCATCCATCCATCTATCTATCTATCTATCTATCTATCTATCTATCTATCTGTCTATCTATCTGTCTGTCTGTCTGTCTGTCTGTCTGTCTGTCTGTCTGTCTGTCTGTCTGTCTATCTGACTGTAATTGTTACTCAGACTTCAACTGGATGACAACTATTTTTTCGATTTTCTTTTTCTCGATGTCCAAAATGGGGATTGGAGTTAAGACATGAAGACTACATCCAATCTGGTGAAACCAACTCTGGTGTCCTGGTTAAAATCACTTCTCAGTTCTGATAGTAAAGTACTAGTAACACTAGAACTAGTAACATAGTAAAACTGACTAAGTCGATGCACAGGCATGAAGCTATTCTCCACATACTCTTTTCCTTTGTGCTGCTCTGTTTCAACCTGACGACTCCCTGAAAGTCCTTCTGGATGAGAGGCTCAGCTCAACACCTCAAATGTAAAGATGGGGGGCGTCTTGTTAGCGCCAGAGTCCTTTACCTACGTTGGGAAGGCGCTTTTAGTCTGCACTGCTTTTAGCTTACTGCTACACGTGTTCATACACATTCTCCTCTAAATCCTTTCTAAATCTACTGTTGCTGATTGTTGGAAAAATTCCTTCTCCTGATTTGAGAGTTGAATTGACGAGACTGCTCCATAACCTAAAGGTCACAGGGTCGATACCAGTTATCGCTGCTGTGCGTCC
This sequence comes from Hoplostethus atlanticus, assembly GCA_034670405.1. NCBI lineage: Eukaryota > Metazoa > Chordata > Actinopteri > Trachichthyiformes > Trachichthyidae > Hoplostethus > Hoplostethus atlanticus. The sequence continues at coordinate 3,991,783 of JAXDDX010000008.1, forward strand.
ACCAACAACCGGTCACAGTGTCACAGCACGGCGCCAAACGCCTACATGCTGACTCACTATAATTCACTCTGGATAGATTTTCAGCTAAACGCCTTAAATACAGGATAAATACTTGCGGTGCTGAAATTACAGTTCTAGTTGGAGGAGGAGAGAAGGGCTGCCTGCATGGCTAGGCTCTTCATCATGATGTATAGCCTCTCTGGAGCGTTTTCATCTCAGGGTCAGGCTTTATAAATAACTACACTGATATTCATTTCCACTCTGTTGTTAATTCTTGATTGCTTCTATTCATGAGGCCCTTTACTTTTTTCAACTGCATGCCGGCAGCTATGATTTATTTCAACTGTGTGCAGGGAAACGAAACTTGGTCAGGTGCAACTTATTTAGAAATGAATGAATGTGTGCAAAGTGGAATTCTGTCATGCTCATTTTTTATGAGCCAATAATTGAAAATGCTCTATCAGGTTAAAGATGTAATCCAAGTACATTCTCATGGATGAAGCACATTAATCAATGTGTCAATCAATAAGGCACATGTGCAAAAACAGGCGCATGTAAAACAATTCTGCAAAGCGAAGATGTTTTCAAAAATAATGAAATGAAAAGTTTATAAATATCAAAAAGATTACTACAAAGAGCAGTAATGTAAAACACAAATGCAGAAAACAAACAATAAACAGACCAAATATATTTAAAAAAAAATCTAGGGTGCCTCAGACTTTTGCACAGTACTGTAAATCTGATGTGTGTTAAATATAGAACAAAGGCGTGGACCACCTCTCTGAACTGTGGGATTATTCTATGGTCTCTTTCTCCCTCTAGTGGTGATCAGAGAGAGCTGCAGGTCAGTGCTCTGCCTTTGGTCTATAAAGATTTATGTTTCTTCAGTGTTTTGATCAAAGACTTATGAAAACAACCACACAAATAAAATACAATGATGACTACAGAAAAATAACAAAGAAAAAGATGTAAACTGTCAACAGAAATACCAAAGACTTCCACTCAGTGCGATGATGTTAAACTTTGTGTTCAGGTGGCTTCCAGTGTTACATAACCAGAGCATTTCATTCACCTGCCATAAACTAAGCCTGGATTCACACAGGTACATGTTTTTGCTTTGTGGTTCTTTCTTTCCTCACTCCTCCACTGTTGCTGTTATGACTTCCCTGCTCTGTGGCCACTAGCCTCTCACCTTGATAGCTACAGACCCAGCTCACCCCATGCCACGCCCACGTGACACGCCCACAGCAAACGGTACACACCCCAAAACATCCAGAGCGTCAGAGCTTCAAAACAGAGCGTCTTTAAAAGAATGTTAGAGGAGGGCGGGGCTAGCAATGCACGTCCTGCCTCAAGGTGAAAGGTTGTGTATTGTAGCTTTAAAAGTTTGTGTCCTTTAAGATCCATGTGAGTCCATTGCACTGCAGTCTGTAATACAGAGAATTATTGAAATAGCGATGATAGCTGTTATGCTACAGCCTTATTAGCCTTAAAAAATAAGTATGTAGCATCAAGTTAATTCAGTTGCTTAAAGGCTAATAGGCTTGTGGATTAGTGTTTCCATAATAGGTTGAGTGAACAATAGACTCTATTTGGCTCCATCCAAACAAGACCTTACTTAAGAACTGGAAATAATGCTTTCTTTGTAAATTCATTCACACTCTGTTGCATACAAAAAAAACAAAAAAAATCTTGAACTGCAACAACCCACGCCCCAAGCGGCCGCTTAAATCGCTTTATGGGTCGCGCCGGCATTGGGTTGGGTTGAGTTATGCCTTTGGTGGTACTGTACCTGGCTGTTTTTCCGCCTGTGACCCGCAGGTGGCAGCAAAGCGCAAGCGGAAATGCATTCTACCACAAAACAAAACAGAAGAAGAGGCAACTGTGGTGTCTGGATAACTAACGTCCTACAATGGGGTGAGTAACGGCAGAATTATTATGAACTATTTCATAAAAAATAACGAAGGCACTTGATGAATGAATCAATATCCAACCGAATTACTTGTTTTATTTTATTAAGACGTGTATATTGTGTAATTCACCGCAGCCTTAGCAATGCTAAACGTGACAGCTGCTCTCCGCCTACACAAAGCAGCATCTTTCACTGTCACCCAGCCTGGCTAGCTAGTTAGCTGTCATCGGCTCAGTGACGGTTGGTTGTTAAAACATCGTTTTCTAACATGTACATATTATTTTATGTCGGTCTAACCTATGATAAGAGTCAGATGATGAAAACGACAACGAGTCTCTGGCCAAATATAACTTCCCAGCCACCAACAGCAGTATGTTGTTGGATGTGATGTTAACTAACTAGCTAGCTAACAGAAAACAAGCTCGAGCAGATGACATCAGTAAACTAATTCAATTTTCATACGAGCACAGCAGCAGATGCTCAGAGGCCAGAGACTTCATGCTACGCCAGCAGCTGGCAACTATAAGACAGATTGAGATTGATTGCCATTTGTGTCTGCCCTACATTTCTCTCCGTTACATGAGAGAAAGAGACCCATTTATATCTCCCTTGTGGGGTCAGAAGACAATACCTATGGCAGGCCATTTTGTCATTTATTCACTTTAAGGCACTAGTCACTAAAAATAAAAATAAAAACCCACTAACGTTAGTCGCTATTGTAAAGTTACTAGTTGATAAAAAATAGATACTAGTTCTATTATAATAAGCGTTAGTTATTAATTTACTTATGACTAGTCACTTTGCTTTTACTAGTAACAATTCAACACAAATTGCTTCTTCAAAGACATAAAATATCCTCTTTCAATAAATTGACCTTTAATTAAAGATGGTTGTGTTGCTGTACTGCTTCAGTCAAAACCAGGTGAAGGTTTGTAACGTATGACCTGCTCAGTTTAAATAAAAGGAGAGATTTTCTCCCACATACAACATGATTTGTAGGTTTTGTAGGTCTGCACATCACCAGGGTGTCTTCTTAACAAAGCTCTTTGGAACATTTTTCCATCTATAAAAAGTGGGATTTGTGACTTGGAAATTGCAATATTGCAGTTTTTAAATTATATATGTTAAGGTTTGGTTTACTGATTAAAAAAAGGATAGATTGGGACACAACAAATCCCACTTGGATATCTATGTGAGGTCCTGTCATCTGTATCGTGTATGATTTTGTGCAACTCTGCAAATCATTGATATGTCCCTGCCTCAATGTCACCATGACAAATTCCTTGTACAAAGAGAATCCAGTCTCAGACTGATCCTGAAAGTGACACCTGGGGCCAGATGTAGTTGGAAACATGCATCTTTGTCAGATTTAGTTCATGCATGGTTCTGTTATAAATGTCATCGTGACACTGTGTGCACAAGCCTAGTAGCCACCCTGACAATTAACCATAATGCACCCCTGCTTCACCCGGTTTGCACATAAATGCCAGTCGTCATCATAGGCCAGAAAATCAGCATGGTCTCTTGGCTTGTAGATAAAACGATGTTAATCACACATGTATGCCTCTAAATGTGATCATCGTGAAACTGTTCTGTAGATCTAACAGGCCACACAGTGTACTGAAAAGATTAACGCTGCATATAAAATGTTGACCATATTCCCTCTTTGACGTTATCCTTCTCCGTGCTGCTTCGCTGTATCACACAGTCTGAAAGTCTGAATGCTGTAAAGCGTCGAGGTTCGCACATTCTCACAGCATGTTTTCTTCTTTTGTGCTTCGTGTGTACATCTGACTCCAGATCTTTTAATGGAGAAGTGGGTCATGTGTAATGTGAGCCTCAAGTGCAGTACCAATATAATGCTCACCATAGTCTATTCTCCTCACTCCTGCTCTCTCACTTCTGGCCTCATCCTCCTTCTGTTTCATTCTCTTTTCTATCCCTTTCTTTCTTGCACTCCCCCCTTCTTCTGTCTCATCGCCTCCCTGCATTTTTTTTCCAACCCTCCCTTACCTCCATTTCTCACCCCCTCCTTTCTTCTTTCTCACCCTCTCTTCCTGTTTTGCTTCCTCCCAACCTCTCCTCTCTATCTTACCGCTCCACGTCTCTTTCTTTGTTTCTCCAGTCTACATGAATTTTGCTGACCTGCTGTGGCGATTGGCCCCTCCAGCCATCTGTCGACATGCAAGGGTTCTACTCCAAGCTTGACTCCTCTCCCTCCTCGTCCCCGTTATTAGGGGTGGGTCTTGGGGGAGAGGGGGCTCCTGTACCTCTTAGCCTGGCTGTGGAAACGGAGAAAGCCCAGGCCCTCCTACAAACGTTCAGCTCCGCCTCTCTGCTGGCGTCGGCAGGGCTGGGTATGTTCTGTGTGGTAGCAGACCATGCCCTCCAGCTGTCAGTCATCCAGCACCACCTGTGGTTGCGGGCTTTCCTGGACAACGCCACGCATGGGTTGGTGGGGCTGTGGTCGTGGGCAATTGTGATTGGACTGAGGAAAAAGAGTGATCTGTATGAGGTCCTGCTGGCTGGCCTTCTGGCGTCACTCATAGACCTGGACCACTTCTATATGGCTGGATCCCTGTCACTTAAGGTAAGACCTGCACCCTTATACAGGGTTCATGTGCACGTCTGGAAAGTCTAGCAAATGTTGGGAATTGCACAAACAGTCTGTCCATATTAGTCTTGTCACAATAACCAAAATTGTGTTACTTGTTCAATAGTGTTGTGCTGGTCAACTTTTTAGATAGAGAGAGCTTGAATAGATGTACTTTGAACTGAATGATGACAATGGAAATAGGCAATGGATGGGCAGTGGGTTAAAATCTGAGGGAAATCTAGCCAATTTCTTAACAGCAGTGAAAGAAGAGACTCATAGTTCTGCAATATTACTGCTGTGCTTGCAGCAGTGATAATTGTGGAGGGTGGACTGAAGTCGGGGCTGCTTCTAATCTTGGTGTGTGCATTTTGCTGAAGTATCTTGCAAAATACTCACCATTTTCCCCTTTCTCTTTCTCCCTCTCCGTCCCTCCAGGCTGCTGTATCCCTCCCTCACCGTCCTCCCCTCCACTGCTCCTCCCTCATCCCCGTCCTATGTCTCTCCCTCCGTTTTCTCATGTGGATTGGACGCCTCAAAGATGCTTGGTGCTCCATGCCATGGATGCTCTTCATTGCCATGGCAACACACCATGTTCGGGATGCCGTGCGCCACGGCCTGTGGGTGTGTCCATTCGGCAACACGGCGCCGCTTCCCTACTGGCTGTACGTCAGCACCACAGCGACACTTCCTCATCTATGTTCAGTGCTCATGTATCTGACAGGAACCAGGGATGTGATTTCTACTAAACATGGGGTGGCCATTGATGTTTGAGGTCCTTCCCCTCCCTGTCCTCTAGTGCTGATCTGGCATGGACAACGCCTGGGCAAAAAATGTTCTTGGCCACTTGACACCGCTTCTAGACATTTGAAATTACTTGAGAATACATTTCCTAGCCGTTGAGCAACGTTGAAAGTGGAAATAGTACTTGAAAGATGGTTTTTTCATCTTGTATAAAAAAAGCTTGGCTCATATCTTTGGTCACTTCACCAAGGCTCCTAGGGTCATGGAAAACAAAGACATCAAATTTGAGAATTGTGTTTTCAAGGCTTGAAAACTGAAGGCAAATCGACTTTTCAGACAAAATGTTACCTTCAATATTTGAGGTTGCCAGATTTTGGTGATGGAAATTGTCTTTGTGTCATGGAATAGCCATGAAAATATCATGAAAATGGATTAGTTTAACTTATTTTGAGAGATGTTTATCTGTTTTAGCTGTTCCAAGTACGTTGGGGGTGAGCCTCAACTAGTTCAACTTGCTCGTTTGTCAAGTTTTAAATGCATTTTTGCCCAGGCTTGCCCTATGATGTACCCGAGTCCTGACGAGGGACCAGAACTTGACCTCCCCCACTCATAGAGGGGTTCACATAGATCCCTGACCCCTCAGCACCTATAACCACCACAATTCCTGCTCACCCCATGAAGAGGACACAAGGAAAGGTCATTGACGTCATGGAAGTCAACCGTGGTCTGCATGACACATAGCTAGTAGTATTTCTGACACTGGCATATTTTTAGCATCGATCCTACACTTGAAATTGTAACCATACATATTTGGGGCTAACCCTGCTCCAAGGCATAGCGCACCAGCCTGGTGCTTGATTCAGGAGATTGGCCCACTCTGAAATGATAGATAATGAATCCAAATGTTGTGGTGACATATGCAATTGCTGCTATGCTAAATGTAGCGTGATATCTGCTACGTTTTACTAGTTAGAATTGATCAATAAGGTCAGTGTTTTTATCCTAAAAGGTCATGGACCGCCGTGTCGTTGTCATAACCTCTTAATGTCTGACTTCTGTGACCTCGCTGACCTCTGCTTCTCTATTCCTCCACCTCGTTGCCACCAGAGACTTGACACATTTGGGTGGAAACACTCGTCCACAGTGTCACGATGCATCGAAAAGACTCTTACTCACCGTAGTAGTAGAATTGAGCACCTGGAAGAATCCCACCGCCACCAAAACACGTTCACCATCAATTGATGCCAATGAACCTGCCTTGCCACACATTTCTGCGACTCCAGCTGACTGTTGGTTGGGTAAGTGAGTTCTCTTTAAAAAGGAAATATTACCACAGTCTAATAGTGCGTTCTCCATCCACTCGGTATCCACCATACAATGCTGGCTGACAACTCCTGAGTGACTGTCTGTAAACCGTCACCCAACCAGCTGGCTCTTCTCTGCCACTTCAGCAGGCTCTGATTTTGCTGCTTGGACGAGACTTGTTTTTAACATTTTTTCAAACCAGACTCTCAGAGTTTGGCCTTTAAAGTTTTCAGTGGCGGGCATGTTAGCAACGTCTAGGGGGCAGGATTGCAGAGCTATTTAACACGTGAGACTGCTGACAATTTTCCACATATTACCATGGTAGTGGACTAGGAGGCATTGTTATGTTTTGCAGTTAAAACATCTTGTTTCCAAATAAACGGTGGCAACATGGTGCCCATAGTAAAACATGGCCAAACTGTTGCTGTGGATTGCTCTGAGGCTCTGAGAGTTTGAATTAGTGCACCGTTGCCCAATACAAAGCATCTGTTTTGTAAATTGTACTCATCAGGTGCAAAGCCTCTCGCACTGGGCAAGAAACAAATCTAGAAAGTGAGGAGTTCTGCACTTACGAAGAGGTTGATGCATAGGCACCCTATGTTACTGTCACTTTATTATTTTAATTTCTCTACTCCAGTCCAGTCAGATGAATGGAGATGTGGGCCTTCCATGGCGACAGTAAAACATGGAGGACACAGAACTGTACAAGATCAGCTAAATACTCCATCAAAATAGTGAAGTTGATTAAGAGTGATTGACAGACAGACAAATTGCTCTTGTATTCAGGCTTCAGCAGGAAATTCAGTGGAGTATGCCTTGCGTTCTCAGGTTTTTGGCCTCCAGTTTACTTCATGAGGTTACACTTCAATGTCAGACTGAAATTTGTCCATTTTACATCAAACAGAGAGAGAGGATAAGTGATAACTGAAAAACATGCTGGATATTTATTGTTTGAAGTTGTTCAAAGGAAGCGTTTGTTTGAGAGTGTGTTTGTTGCCATTAATCTTCATGGAAATATTGAAGGAGTGGAGATACAACTAAGAACATATTGACATTGAAAGATTGGAAATTAGAAAGGAAAAATGAACAATGCAACTGCTGCATTAACTTTATACTGTAACTGAATACCATCGTTCCATGGAGAGTTTCTACTTTATTGGTTGGTACAGTATCAATCGTACCTTGTTGTACCAATCAATTTCCTGTTGGCTTTTCAATGGTGGAGTTGCCTTATGCACAGTGGACTGGTCTGAATCACCTTTAACATGAATCTCACTTTAAAAATGTTGTAGTCCACCAGGGCATGGGATCAACACCACATCATCCACCATATTGTAGATCTAGATCTAGACACACACATTCCTTATGATAGCTTGTTTATTCTATGTTTTAAATGATGCTTAATAATATGTTGGATTTTATGAATTTTAGAGACTTGGATTATGGGAATGTAGTCAACATGCTGCCATTATGAAAGGGACCTGTAGCATCAAGATGGTGCCACCTGTTTTTCCTTTATGTTTGAATGGACAAAAACATATTTGATATAGTTGGACAGCTTTTACTTCAAATCAAAAGGTACTATGATCAAATATCAGCCTGCACAAAAAGCAAAAAGGATTGGGCGTAAAACCTCCAGTTTTAAGGTTAGGGTTATGTGAGTTTACAGTGAGATGTGTTTGTGCCCTGTAGCTTGGCCAGAAAGTAATAACTCAGTTCAGGCATTTACATTGTGGGGCCGATTAAGAGGAAAACAAGCATGACGTCAAACCGATGGTCGCTGTCTTTATGTTTGAGGTCCATTGAAATGCTCTATTGTCACTGGGAACTGCGAGGTTTGTGATCTGAAAGAGGATGGTGTCGTCACTAGAGCCTAGAAAATGTGCTTTGGGCACGTGTTGAACATGCCCCAGCCCCTTTCACCCCTTTGACATCACAGCCCTCCCCTCAGGTAGTGATGGTTGCCCTCCACTAGGTGGTGGCATTGAGCCTCAGTGACTCACCAATCCATGTTTTTCATGTTTTCTCTCCATCTTTTTTGTTACGGAGGAGTTATTGCTTGTTAAGGCAGACATAATGAGGGTATGGCAGTGTTCTGGTTACATATGACATCTGAATTTTAGTTGGTTCTTGTTGTGGGAAAAAGTTTCTAGTTAACTGAAACTCATCATCATATCCTTTTAACTTTTTAAATGGAGTAAAGTGGCACTTTGTCACTACCATCAGCAGCCAGGTTACATAACCATGTACGCTTCATTATGGCAAGCTGGTTTCAGATGAGAACTGTTCACAACACTGTACTTTGAGCATCAACGGTCCTTAACAGTGCTTTTCACACTAGGGGTAAAGCCACATGTATTTGCCATACCCTAATAGCTTCTTTCTGTGGCATCATTGGCTATATTTTCACTGCAGGATAGAAGCATGCAGCAGTAAACACAAGTCTGGAAAATCTGAAAAAGTATGGAAAGTGAATTTGATGATGTCTAGGAGTTTGAGAAGTGCACAATAAATCATAATAAGTCCTGATACACATACAGTTGTACAACATATACACAACAAAATACAAGTAGTAGTAGTTGTTGTGTATTTGTTGACCCACTGTCAAATTGTAATCTTCAGCTATTGAGTGATCTGGAAGTGGTCGTATTGCCCGGCCTCTAACAGCATTTATCATGATGAATTATGAACTCTATCGTCTAATAGAGTCAAGAAGTTAAACTCTGGAAAAACGTCTGGAATATTGAAATTGAATGCACATATGTGGGAACCATTTTTGGCACCAGCAGCAACAAAGTACATACCAGACTTTCCTCATAAATCACTCTGAAGCTGTTACTTCTCAACGTGAAGTATTTTCCTGACTCTAAAATCAGCCAGTGGTTTCAAAGGCGACAGTGAAAACACAGTCTGTGAATCTGTCTGTCTTGGTGTCCTACAGATGTAGCCGTTGTAGAAGTCACACTTGTAACAATGCACGACTGCTGCACGCAATTGCAGAGCTCGAGAGTAGAGCTCAATTGCAGAGAATAGTCTGGAGAAGAGTTGTTGGAAAGGCTCAAGTTGCGGTGTTACTATATTACCTACAGATAATAGAATTATAGAAGTCACATTTTGCTGCACACTTCCATAACTACTGCTGCTCCGCTGCCAAATACTCCCCAAGAGGAAGTATTTGGAAATAACATGTTTACGCTCTCTTTTTTTTGCTCTTGAAATAATTGTCTGCAGGGCTAATCCAAGATGGATTCAGGATCAGTACATAGAAAGACCTCCAGTATACCAACACAGGATAGATTCATGATAAACACATGAAGAAGAAGCTACAATGGCTACCGCTGTATACAGTACTAGTGCAGGACAAGTACATGAAACTGGACGATGGTTACCACTGTATGCACCAGGCTCCATGCTGATGCCGGCGTGGTGGGGAACTCTACCACTGTGGGTCCCATGTTCTCAGTAACACTCCCTCTCTTCTGCTGCTGCTCACATTTACAACATGTCCTTTATTAATGCAACATTATGTTGAATTTTGCACCTTAATTTATTTTGATGTTTGGATTTTGTTTTGTATTTGTTGAATCTGTATTTTCTATGTCAGCCTTTTATTGATTTAATATATTGGAAATTAGATGGATGGTGACGAGATAGTTTTAAAGTTGTGTTCTTTTTATCTCAATAAAATGTACCCTGACACTTACAAAGCAGTTTTGTTGTTTGTTGTTGTTTTTTCTTATTCCCCCAATGTGACGTCACATTGAGATATTTCCAGTCTGATATCAGAAAATGTTTTATGGATCTAAAACATCAACGGTAATCGTCAGGTTTTGGTGTCAGCCAATCAGAATCAAAGAGCAAGGGCTTCTTTCTAGGCCGACGATCAACAATCATACAGGAGAAATCCATCGGAGGAGAGGAGAGAGATGGATCCAACCAGCTCCCTTCTGCTCACCACTGTTGTAAAGATGTTACTGGAGCATCTTGACCCAGTCTGCCCATCCTCCTCTGACCTCTGACCTCTCATCAACAAGGTGTTTCTGTTCCTCCACCATAGAGACTGTAGTGGTGAAAACCCCAGGAGGGTTCAGCTGGTTCTGAGATGCTGAACCAACAACCACACCACGGTCAAAGTCTCTTAGATCAGCATCTTGATCTGATGTTTGGTCCAACAAGAAACTAAACCACTTCACCATGTCTGGAGGGTTTATATGTTGAGATGCAGCCACGTGATTGGCTGTCTGGAGGAGCAGGCTGGTTGTTAACAAGCAGGAGGACCTAATAAAGTGTCCGCTGAGTGTATGTTTATACTAAATACCATATAAATCCAGCCATGCAGGTAAGATATTACAAGACTAATGTAATATAAAGCAGTTCTAACAGGTCACTGGTGTCGCATGTGCTTGAACAATTACAGCTGCTGTCTCCTTGTACACACAGTTTAATTTCCCTCGCTCTTTCACGAGCACACACACACCCAGCATGTCGTCTCATAAACACACACACACACGCCACATCGTCCTATTGCTTCCTCAGCTTCTTTCTAACACGGGCGCATGAAGTGTAATTGCCCCTGCTCCTTCATGGACATGCACAGTGCACCGAACTCAGCATGTTGTATTCTAGTCCAGCAGTGTATTTCCTCCCTTTGACCCTCAACGTACTCCATTATCTCTCTTACACACACACACACACACACACACACACACACACACTCTGCTTGTGTCCTGATGGATCATGTAGTTGAACCTTACAGGGGCAGGATGTACACCCCCTCACATCCTCCCACGGCTCCCCGGACAGGAAGTGCAGCTTTCATTGTCCAGGGTTACCAGGGATCTAAAGTGTGATCCCCTTTTGCCGCCTCCTATTCTCCTCAGCATCCTTTTCCTCATCGCAGCATTTTGTTGGTTCACCTCCTGGTCTCCTCCTGCTCTCTACTTAGGAGGATAAGGCAACCGAGACGTGGCTACCCGTGCTTTACTGGTTTCTATGCCAACTCTTGTGGTAACCAGGGAGTTAATTGGCAATCAGCTTTGCTCTCTCCTGTCCTGTAGTAGTTTGTGCCTCTCACCACATCACCGCACTCCCTGTTGAACTGTTAGACATGTTTGACTTAGAGGTGGTGCTGGAGTGTGTTTTTCATCTTTCTTCCACCCTGTTATGGGTCTAGTTCATGTCACTGCTATGCTTTTAACATTGGGACTGCAGTTTCCTGCTGTGGTGCCGCGCTACTACTGAACCTGCCTCTGTGAAGGTGTCAAGGGGCCAGTGCCGACTAGCCAAGTCTCCTGCATTATTTCTACTTGTCCTCTTTTCATCACCTCTCTTTTGTCCTCTTTCAGCATCTTCCTGTCATCCCTCATCTCATCACCACGTCTCCTCGCTGCTTCCACTTCTTTCTCGTCAGGGTGGCAAACAGTCTGCTCTCTGGGCTAAAAACTAAAACCTACTTTTATAATCTTGTTTTTTCATTTTCTCATTTACTTTGCTGCTTTTGTGTAAATTGTTTAATTGTGTTATCTCCTCTTCCTGTTGTACAGCACTTTGTAACTCTGGTTTGGTGCTATAGTGCTAAAAAGTGCTATATAAATATAAGTAAAGTTATTATTTGTATTAGTATTATTTTGTAATCCCTGACCTCTCTTCTCTCCACCTGAGGACAGATGATTTGAAACCAACAGTGAGGTGTTTTAGACCCACAGTGTCCTGATAATGTTCCTTTGACCACCGAGTGCTAATGGAGTTAAGTGCTAGGAAATGATAGAAAATAAGAGAGGAGGGGTGAGGTGGGGGGGGTGATCATTTAGAGCAATTAGAGCAAGCAGAGGATTCAGTCGGGAGGCGGTGATGTGACGAGACAGCATCCTTTAACTTTACACTATTACAGTCACGTTTATTTTACAAATGTAGGCAGCGTCCACACAGGAGCCGTGGCGACATGTTTCATGTTAAGGTGCAGCAGAGCTCTATTAGAGGAATTCAAATCTATATATTATATGATCAAAGGTATTTAATGTAGACATTGTTAGAATATGATTTCCTTTCTACAAGCTGTTTCAGACTAACTCCACTCAACACTTTATTACCTCTCTTCAAACTATTACTAAAGTCCCTACACTCGTTATGGGCCGGGGGGCGTGTAGTTTGGGGGGGGGGGTGGAGCTTGACGTGGGGCGGCTGTGGCTCAGTAGTAGAGCAGGTTGTCCACTGATCACGAGGTTGGCGGTTTGATCCCCACCTCCTCCTGTCCACATGTTGAAGTGTCCTTGGGCAAGACACTGAACCCCAAATTGCTCCCGATGGTCAGACCAGCACCTTGCATGGTCGCTCACTGCCATCGGTGTGTGTGTGTGTGTGAATGAGAGGTATATACTGTAGTGCTTTGGATAAAAGCGCTATATAAATGCAGCCATTACCATTGACGTAAAGTACTTCTTGAAGAATAGCCTAAAGGGGAATTGATTAGAGAACCTGGGAGCTACTGGTGTGATAAAATAGTATTTATTTCACAGAAACATACAAGGACAGACAGGAAGAAAAAAAACAGCTTATGGTGATATTCGTCGTACACATAAAGCAAAAAAAAAAAATAGACTATGTACATCTGAGAATGGATGCCTGAGTGTAATTTGAGTTATAAAAACTAAAATCAACAGGCTCCACCTGCTCTCACATACTGCAGAGGAGAAACGATAGAGACGACAGGGAACAAGGTGGAACAAGATGTTGATACTGCACATCGCCCACATGAAATATACTTTGATGCATCGTTTACAAATTGGGACTTAGACTAGATAATGTTAGCAAAGTGTCTCTTTAAAAAAGGCCTATCATCAAACATCAGAAAATATATATATTTATTTTAACTTTATTTTAAAATTTCTATTCAGACAGGGAAAATCAGATCTTTTGTGCCTGTGTAAACTCAGCCATTACAACAAGTGCTCATCTGGAGCTGGTTGGATTTTTTTCATTAGTTAGTAAAAAATATTGGCATTATTACGGCATTTCTGATTTGTTAGACAGCATATTTACCTCTTTTATCTCTGAAGTCATGAACAAACAGGACTCTATACAACCTCCAAGGTCTGGTGAAGGAAAAGAAATGTTTGGGACCTAAATCCAAAGCAGACATGTTAAGATGAATCTTCAGCTGTGGAAAGATTTAGTTTACATTCTTCTTGTCCAGCCATTTCCTGCATACATAGTGCACGCTCAGCAAAATGGTCAAATCCAGTCAAAAATGTCTGGATCAAGTCTTGAAATGTGTAGGAACGTTGAACAAAAGGACTCCGTAAACTGAGACTCAACCATGAAGACCTTTCCCCCCCAGCGTCCAGTTCTTCCCCTTCTTGCATCACACAAAATAGATAATTCATTGTTTTAATATCGCCCGAGGTACCGTGGAGTTACTCGCTGGGCAAAGTACAGTATGCCAGACATTACTGGCAGAAATAAAATCAAGTCACAACAGATTTGATTGTTGTGGTCAAACTTTCTGTTACTGTTTCCAATAAATTCTGGATGTGGATTTGGTTCTTCAGGCTGTTTTCACGCAGAAACAAAAGATGGATTTTAACTCCCAACAGGGAGAAACAACAAGGAACTGGATTTCTTTCTATCGCGACTAGTAGATCCGATCTGAGAGACAAAGAGTTAAAAAACACATTTTCTGTTCCTATGTAAAAACACCCAACGTGCTGCTGCAGATTACGCTCGTGGATTTGTGCCAAAGGCTGGAGAATCTTAACTCTTGCTTTTGGCTCACCTTTCACGTGGTTTCGACTGCCATGGCGATATATCTGCCACTAAAACTTAAAAACTAATTAAAGGTTTTTAAGCCATGTTTTTCCTCTATAGTTTGTATTCCATCAAATCTATTACAGTAAATTCTACACACCAACGTTACAGTCATACTTCAGTCTGTGAACCCTACAGGGGGTGATCAATACTTATATCTAAACCTGTGAATTAACCTGTAATGTAATGTAAGGCACTATACATTGCACAACGCAGTTACATTACATTTGCAGTTTGTGATCAGATTGTCTTGGTACTTACTGAATGAGTACTTGCACAGTATTGATGTGTACTCCATGTTTCTAGGTTAATAGAAAGGTTAAAATGCTCATAAGCAACCTGCATGAAACGAAGCCACCCTGTTGCATTGAACTGAACACAGCTATGTTACTGTAACATGTTGCTACATGTAAACACTGTGATGTCATTTAGACTGTGATGTCATTTACACTGTGATGTCATTTACACAGGCTCAAGAGGATCTGATAGTTTCCCCTTTGCAGCAGCCATCCCACCTTCTGGTATCTAAGCAGGAACAAACACGGAAACTATATTTTCACTGATTGTACAGACGTGAGATCAGCTCTGTGTCGTTAAGAATTAAAAAAAGAAAAATAAGAACAAAGAAGAAACAGAATCTGTCTTTCTTTGAGAATGCTGCCACATGAAGAATCATGAAACATGCTTCAACTCACTGCAAAGAAATGAAAAGAAAATGAGAAACAGTTTTGATTGAGTAAAGCTGGATGAAGACAAACTCCTCAGACACATTGTCCATACAGTAACCGTACAGTAACAGAGCTTCATATAACTGGGGGAAGAAACGTCGAACACAAGTACATAACGATGGGAGGGTCTCCCAGACATGGACCAGCCCTAGTCCTCAACGGGCTCAACAGTCCCTTGAGGGTTTTGCTTTGGTGATATCTGAATTATTGCAACTCATTGTGGAATTTGCAGCAACTGCCTGAGGAAATTGAACGCCAATTAGAAATGTATTTAAGGCTGCACGGGGAAATTTGTGATTATATATATTTGTTGACAGTTCATGAGATCTCAAATCCAAATGAGGTGAAATGCAATTTTTTTTCTAGCAGTTTCAACATTTATCTACAGTGTTTGATTGATTATCTATTGCATCTATTGTCTGCAGACACCAAGCACTTATACTAATACAATAATTAATACAAACTGTGGTTCCTCAAGTGAATGAATTTTACAAAATATACTGTATATAATTGTAAAACTGCAACCTGTAATAAATGACACATAAGACTAGGGTGATTCATGCCTGTGAAACTCTCCCAGATAATCATATGAGTTTCTCTACATACAAACATCATATAGTAACATAACATACATGAACTGTATCTCGTAATGAGTAAAATACAATAGTATACCAAGAAGCTTCAACTGGATCCATGCATAATATGTAGAGCTAGCTTGAGAGAACTTACAGTCATCAGACCTGGGGAGGTCTGACTAGACGCACCTTTCTGATACAAACTACACCGTCAATCAATCAATCAATCAATCAATCAATTGGTTGATAACTACACAGCTTTGGATCAGCAGAATAAAACCACAAAACCAACAGAAAGAAAGAAAACACACATGGACTCAAACATGAGGGCCTCTCATGAGGGGGGGGGGGGGGGTCCCAAAGGCTTCTGCTCTACTGACTTTGATGAAACACGAAGTTAGAAACAACAACCAGAGTCTGTTACCAAGCAGCGTGGGAAGCTGCCTAGGTTGTATTGTGTAAACTACCAGTCAAAGGTTTGGACACACCTGACCTGACACTTTGATCTTTGGGCTTGATACTTAAATGCTTGAAATTAGTTTCTTAGACAAATAGAAATAGTGACGTTGATCCGATGTATGAATTTCTTTTCAAAACTAAATTTCTTTATTAAAAAATAATTTTTTGAACTGCACCCCCAACAAGTAGTTTTCATTTAGAACTTGAAATTTGAAATGTAGAGGTGGAGAAAGTTGAACCACAATGATGAAATCATCATTTTAAAGGCCACATAGTGATTGTTGCTTTTAAAAGGGAGGGAGGCGACTTTGAAGAATCTAAAATATAAGATAGTTTTCATTTAGTTTTCTTTTTTTTTGGTCGCTGTATGATTCCTCTTGTGTTATTTCATAGTTTTCATGACTTCACTATTATTCTAAAATATGGAAAATAGTAAAAATAAAGAAAACCCTTCTATCAGTAAGTGTGTCCAAACTTTTGACTGGTATTTTTACCTTTAATCTGATTATTGTAGTTTTTTTGTAGTTTTTTTCCAACAATTGTAACATCGCCATATTTACCTGTTTTCCTTTAATCCCATGACATGTAACCTACAGCAGTGTAGTATGTTACTTTATTTTCTTGACAACAGGTCAGAGGTAAAGGTCAGCTACAGAGCAGCATCCCTGGAGCTGGTAGGGACTCAGTGTCTTGCTCAAGGACACTTCAGCAGAGGGGGGATGCTCGCCACCATACTCCCTACACCTCCCTGCTCCCCTAACCTGTTACCCGCCTCACCTACAGGTAGTATTGCTCACAACACAGATGAGGTGTGGTAATCCTGGATTAACTCAAACCACCGGGAGATAAAACAACCAGGTGTCTAGATGCTGCTGAGCATTTAGACCATCTAGACCATCTAGACCATGTAGACCACGATGTTATAAATCAACTTCATGTTGTCCTCCTGATTTCTGGTGCTGTGTGTGTGTTGGGAAGTTGTATTTGATTTTTCAAAATAAATCAACTTTATCAACCAACCAACTAAACCGGATTAGATTGAACTAGACTGGATTAGATTGAACTAGGCTGGATTGGATTGAACTAGGGTGGATTGGATTGAACTAGACTGGATTAGATTGAACTAGGCTGGATTAGATTGAACTAGGCTGGATTGGATTGAACTAGGCTGGATTGGATTGAACTAGGCCGGATTGGATTGAACTAGGCTGGATTAGATTGAACTAGGCCGGATTGGACTGAACTAGGCTGGAATTCTGCATCCCTGAATGGGGTCGGGTAACACAAGATGTCAAACTCACCGTTCAGTTGAGAAGTAACACATATAATATCATGTTTTACCAAGTCACTAGTCTCACCAAGTCGCTAGTCTTACCAAGTCACTAGTCTTGTTAATCTTCAGACCTGATTGATGAAAGAAGTCCAGACAGGACAGGGAAACATCTACGGATGAAGATCTCTTAGTATCTGTGTCATAATGCTGGTGGTACGTGAAAGGCCAGTCTCTCTCTCTCTCTCTCTCTCTCTCTTTCTCTCTGTCTCTCTCTCTCTTGCTCTCTCTCCTGCTCTCTCTCCCTCTCTCTCTCTCTCTACTCTGAGGTATGCACACATCCAGATACAGTGGATGGATGGATATACAGAGGTATGAACAAAATGAAAAAGTGACATACAACATAAAATCACTCGTCATCATACATGAAATAATTTGTCTACATGCCCCCCCCCCCTCCCTCCCCCCCCTCTCCCCCACCCCCCTCCCCCATGCCCATCCCTCAGGTCAGGAGCCTTAGCCAGTAGCAGGTGACTTCCTGCTCCTCAGCTAAAATCATAATGCCCGTAGTTGCTGCTTTGGCATCAGACACACAGAGAGACTGGCAACAGTTCGGCTTCCTTCACAGCATTGAGTCGGTCGGTCAGTCGGTTTGATGACAGATAACAGTTCATCTGTTTCTCCTCACAAACTTCCTCAAAAGCAAAAAACTAACAAACAAACAAACAAACAAAAACAAACAAATAAAAAACAAAACAAGTTCCCCTGGGCAGAAAAAAAAATGACCAAAAAAAAGCTTCTATGGGGAAGAAAATTTCAACAAAAACGA